>JAHIAM010000750.1:0-126722 GCA_021605205.1 Aegilops longissima
CATCTCCATGGAGACCACCATCACATTAAGTGATCAACATCGTCATGAAGGGCAGGTCACCTCCAAGCATCATGTGCATGGCGACAACAAAGCGCCAAGGAGCTCCAAGCACGACAACCGACATCATCATCATGAAGATGCTCCTGGCAATGGCAAATGCACAAGTCCCAACAAGCCCTACTTCACGCAAAGTCGAAGCTTCATCGCGCAAGAAGACCGCGAGCGACCACCACCAAGACGGCGCTTCGACTACATCAACCACTTTGGCATCTTCGCCAAGTGTTCTCAAAACATCTTAGCCTTTGAACGTCACTGCATCTTCGCCTACTTCCCGTGTGCGCCTACATCGACTTCATCAAGTCAAGGCGACCACCTACGGCGGCGACACTTCCATCTTGAGAAGCCCCTCAAGGAAGATGGCGAGCATAGGAAACTCCCGCCGGTCATGGAGGCGAGCTATGGTGCCACATCATATGGGCCTCCAACACCAAGGCGGTGACAAGAGCGGTCGAGCAAGGCCATCCCTTCGCCCGCAGCTGACGGCCATGAACCTCTTCAACAACATGAGAGGCAGCGCCCACATTGGACTCATACTCGAGAGTCAAGCTACATGACCAGCGCATGGAGACATTTGCACCTACACCTCTCCGACACCCACACACATGTTGAGCTACCCCATTTGTCATGTGAGGAGAGCCACCACCCCATGAGAGAGATGGTGACTCCACCATACGTGCCATTGAGAGCATTTCCCGTGAGAGGATGAGTGTGACCACCACTAGCCCCAGATGAGCATGCCACACATCCTATGTGAGGTTGGCGCCATTTGAGTGACTCCACCCACCATACGGTGAGAGCATCCTTGAGGAGTGAGTGAGCCACAACACTTAGTGAGTGAGGTAGTTGACCACGGCATGTGAGGCCACTATGATTCCTAACAGATTAACCTCTACTCTTAGTGTGTTTTTCTTCTTTGGTGCTAGGTCTCCTACATGACGACATGCCTATCCTTGATGAGTCTATTCCTCCATTGGAGGCAGCGATGGCCATGATGGACGATGATACACCCCCACATGGTTCCATCAAGATGAAGATGACAACGAATGGATCGTTGACACCTCACCTACAACACATGGCGATGCTCCAAAGGTAACATAGGTGATGGTACTTCTCTTGTCCCACTAGTGGACAATCTTGACATTGATTGCTCCCATGATGTCGACCCACCTATTACCATGCTTCATGCTAGTGAAACTTCTTCATGCCTTGACTTACCTATTTATGATGAATATGATGATGAGCATGTTGAGTTGCCTAGTTGTGATGCCATGCTCCATAGGATATCATGTGAAAATTCGATTGGTCACTTCATGTTTGACAATCCATTGAACTTGTCATATGCTGTAAGTGAGATCTCCCATATTGCCTCATTTCAATCTCAACATAGTAACTATGCATGCCCCATTAAAATAAATCCCATTTGCACTTATGGCATGGCATAGCGAGATGATGGTCATTGGATTTTGCTTCTCTTGTGAGGCTTCCTTTACATGATTTATGCAATTCATCTACTATTCCATGCCATGATCACATTGTTCCAAATATGCATTGTTTTGGATGTTGTCAATATTCTCCATGTGATGTATCCATTAATGCTCATGAGGAGACCCCATAGTTTCCTCATACACATTAGGAGATTTTAATTCATCCCATACTTTGCATGATTCACATAATTGCTTGCACCTTATGCATTCCATGAATAACAATGCTCTACATATTTCTCATGATGCATTACACAATTTGAGTCTCCATTATGCTATACATAACATCAAACCTATCATGATGGATGACATGTTTCTATATCACGCATCTCATTTATTTGAGCATTGGATATTTTGTGCTAACCGACACATGCATATGCGCATCATGATGGATGATGTGTATATGTACCATACACACACAATTTTCCTTTGTCTTTGTTTTGTGTAGGTACTCATGCATACTCGTCAACTTCTCAATCCCAAGAGTTGTGAAAGCTTGAGCTCTTGAGGCACGATGACTTGGGATCACGTGGACTTTCATTCCCACCATTCCTTTTGCGCCAAGGACTACGCATCTCTTCTACTTAGCTCTCCTGCGGCTTTGGGCTATTTACCACTTGTTACCTTATGCCCATTCTATCGTGTTCACTTTGCATGTTATGCTTGCTTCTATGCCTTTGCCATGCAATTGTGACCCTTGCTTGCATATACCCATGATTCACCATTACGTTACTCCTATGTGTATTTGCATGCTTGGTGGAGATCCTTGTTGCTTTTGCCATGTTTATCATGTGCCCCATGCTATTGATGCTATTTTGCTCATATCTTGCCTTCATGCTTGTGACATGTCATGTGAAGTATTCATGCACTATTTGCACCCATGACATGATTGCCTTGATTCCTTCTATTACGTTGCATCTTTGCACTACTAGCTTGCTTCACTTGATTGATATAATTGCTTGCTATGTTGCATCACCCATGTTCCACTATTACTTGCTTTCTTGGGTTGATGACATATATGCTCATGCCTCTCACATGATATATCTTGATCATGGTCTCTTGTGTCCATTAGTTGCCTCTCTCATATCCACTTGTATTGAGTGCAACCATACTATGCTTATTGATCTTGGAGACTTTGACATATTACTTGTGATGCATGCTTGTTTGATTCGCCTATTGCATTTGGTTGTTCTTGCATCATATGCCTCCATACTATAAACGCTCCTTGTACTTTCTTATGATGAGCATGATGCATACACTTGTTCGGTATCTTACCACACGAATGATAGGTTTTGCACTTCCGCTAACCTCATTTGTTTTTCAGAGTGTTTGTCATGTTCTTTCATTTTGAAGGATTCACAAAGGCGGTGCATTATCGACATATTGGATATGTGAAGACATACATGATGTCTGACTCAACATCTTTGGGAACTTTCTTGAGGTGAACTCCTTCCTTTGAGCCATCCTCAAGTTTGCATATTGGATGGGCCATACTTTCATTGTTGTTTCCTTCTTCTTGTCTACATGATACATATATTGGATGGAGGACCGACATTGGAGATGGACTCTATGGACCTTCACATTGAGGTACCTTGGAACTCCACTCATGCCTCGACATCGAGCATTGGTACCAATACCTCCATATTTGTTGATTGTGCTCACACATGTCATGCTCGATGGACATATCATACTCACCACAAGTTTGCACCCTATGCATGGATTGACTCACATCATGATTGCCTTGTTGCTTCTTGTATTCCCATGTCATCCATGATATATGAGCTTGTGAATTTTCTTAACAAATTTGTTGTGATCTTTCTTGATGGCATATTCATACATATTGATCATATTGCCTATCATCAATTACATGATAACATAATCATATTGAGCATCCATTGCCATATTCATGCTATTGATAAACCGTCTCACTATGACATCATTTTGCACCGTGGTTGCATTGCTCATACTCATAACACAATTGTGTGCACAATGAGATACTTTTGCTCCCACGAATGCTTTACATCTCATTCCATATCATCTTGCTAAGCTTCATGTGCTTTGTCATGAACAATCTTACCGCCGGACTCTTTCTTACATGATGGACACTTTGTGTGCGCTAACCATTGTATTTCCAAGTGTTGCTTGTGTTTGCTCTTTTGCATGTCTATCACTCCAGTGACACCTTGGACTACTTGATTCGCGCATGTCTTCCGCCGTCCAACTACAAGTTAGTCTCGACAACCGTTTCCATGGTGATGAGGATCATGATCCGAGGCGGATCTTTCCCAAGGGAGGGAGATGATCACGGAGCATCCTATGGACATCACCATGTCAAGAGTCCGTTCGGCGGTGACACGTCGACATCTACTTCACATACACAAAGGTGAATCATCTCCTTTACGTGCTAACTTGGCCCCTTCGAGGATGGTATACTACTTGACACTCCACTTCGTGTGCTGCTGCATAGGTATTGCCGGAACACTAAGGGCGGCGAGGAGGTGCTGGCGTAAGGAACAACTACACCATCATGAGAAGCACAGAAGTGAAGAGCGGGAAGACCGGAGCGGCGGTACTACCGCCCCGTAAGTGATACTACCGCTAACCAGCGATACTACCGCCCCCCACCGCGCGCCGCCACTACCGCTCAACTCGACAAGTACTAGTGTTACTTACGATCCGGGCAGTACTACCGCTCAGCCCATGGCACTACCGCTTGGCGGTACTACCGCCCTTGCTACGTACTACATACCGCCACTTGCAGAGTCGGGCAGACGCCCATGTATCCCCTCCTCACTTACCCCCATTGGACATATGCTATATAAACTCCCCACCTCCTCCTAGCTAGGGTTTAGCTTAGGTTTAGCTCATGTTTGTGTGAGAGCCTTTGCTCATCCACTTGGCTACTTCTCCTCAGACTCAGGGACCTCTTCGAGAAAGATCCCCCAGCCAGTTCAAGACCCCCTTCTAGGGTGGACCCCATCAAGACCTCCTCTCGGAGAAGAACGGCTACCGTTTGTATCGTCCTTTGTTGACCTTGAATCATGTATCTCCCTTTGTGTTCATCGATCTAGCCCTTGTGTGATTGATCTCTTGTCGGTTGAGTGAATTCTCTCGTTTTCCCGTGTTTTCCCTCTTGTTCTTCCGCGTGTTCTTCGTGATTCACCGTAGGATCCGCTCCAACGTGAAAGATCGCCCGTGAGGTTTCGCCCTACATCATCTATGGTATCATGAGCCACGTTGATCACGTTTTTGAGCCCCTACCCTCTTTTTCTAGCTTGATTTTGTTGATTTCGTCCTAAATCAAAATCCCCACCAAAAATAACCCCAAATTTTTTGTGATTTGTTAGTTTTGATGATGTTTTGTTGATTTTGATCCATGGATTTGCTTGGTTTCAGTGGATCTAGCATTTCCCCAAGTTTCCCCACTTCCATCCACGAAATCTCTCCAATTTTGACCCGAAATCATCCATTTCCGCCCAAAATCGCCCCTATCCGGTTTGCGAAAAATCCCGACGCAATTTTCTAGCCCTTCCAAGATACTACCGCTTAGCACCTCAAGCGGTACTACCGCCCTTCAAGCACTACTACTTCCCTCCGAGAGCAGATTTTGCGAAAAAAACCGAAACGGCGGTACTACCGCCCGTTCCAAGCGGTACTACCGCTTCTGACGTACTACCGCCCTCCAGTACTACCGCCCTACGATTCAGCTTTACGGGTTTCACCGTTTTGCCCATAACTAATTCATCCGAAGTCCGATTTTGGCGTTCTTTAGCTCGTTTTGAAGCTATTGGCATCCCCTTCCCATAAAAATACTACCATCACCATTTGACTCCATCAAATTTTGTGAACTTTGGCATCTTTGCCTAGGGCTTCGCGCCATCGTCCGCATAACCACCACCGACTTCCGCAACCTAACCAATTTTGTTCCCCATAGCATTAGTGGTTGCTTGAGTAGTGATTGAGTCTCCTAAGGTGTTTCGGCTACTTGGGACGATTGCTTCTTCATCAACCACCACCACCACTTCCACATAACCTTGCCCACCATACACTTGACAACCCAACTTAACCCAATAGTTGTTTGAGCTTTTTGAGTTGTGGCTGGTGTCTCCTAAGGTGTTTGGCTACTTAGGGGGCAACTTCAACTCCGACACGTAATAGCCCATCATTCCACTTCCGCATTGCCAAGTGCAAACCACCACCGCATTCCGCTACCACCATTTGACATTTGTCATTTGAGATTTTGAGTTCGCGGTTTTCCGTTTCCTAAGGTGTTTGACTACTTAGGACGAGTCTCCATCATCTTGGTATCTACATCAAGAACACGCCACTCATCACCGCCAAGGCGGTAACCTCCATATCATATTGGTATCGTGGTATCCCTCCTTTGTATATTCCTTGCTATTGCATTGTTAACCCCTAGCCCATTTTGCGTTAGTTGCCTTTCTGAGACTAGCCATTTGAGTATTGCCGCGCGTTACTTGTGCACATTAGTGATCATACTTCCCATGGCATACATACCATATCATCGTGGTGCATATATTGCTATCATATCTTGTGTCACAAGTTTGTTCCGCATATACACAATAGCAATCTTGATTTGTGCATTGTGCAAAGTGGCCAAAAAAAGAATAAGCTTTTAAGCAAAGAAAGAAAAGAGCAAAAGCTTGTAAGCAACTGCCATAGCATCAAACAACATTGCATATAAGATTGTCATATCCGATCATCTTGGATCATCTTAGAGAAACACAGGAACCATACATACATAGCATATTTGGGATAGAAGTTTATACATTTTGCATCTTATAGGTTGTGCACAAGTGTATCGTATCCACCTATTGAGCAATCGTGCTAGCGTCTCTCTTGAGTTGTGCAACACGACGTTCCGTGGATTCCACATTTTGTGCTCATTCCTTGGTTGCTGCGACCCCATTTATCTATCCGTGTGTGTGTTTCGTGTGCCATTCTTTGCTAGTGGTCCATTTGTTTCACTTGCAAATTTGTGAATCTCTTTCAACATTATTGACTCTTGCTAACATTTTGCATTAAATTTTTGTGCCACTATCCTCACCGAGCTCCTCCATAAGCTTTACTTGTGTAGGTGTGAGAACCGACAAGTTATTGGTAATAGTGCTATTTCATTGTCCGCATTTGAGTGAACTTGATTCATTGTCAACATCGGTCAAGGTACATTGGTATAAGTTCTTCTCTTTCTCCACTCATATTTGCTCGAGTCTTGTGATGGATAGGCAAGGCATTTCATCTCCGGTCTTCGACAACAACGACGGCGTGAACAACTACATCACCAAAGCGTCTCTCTTGATCTACAACGACAAGTGCAAAGCACACAATCAAGATTGCGAGGCGCATCGAGAACATCTCCATCGACATTCATCTCCGAAGCAAGGAGAAGGACTACGCCGATAAAGCTTGCCGCATAAAGAGGAGCAAGATGCAAGGATGGAGGAGATTCGAACCTTGATCAAGTCTTCTTCCCTTACGTCATCTTCAAAGGCGGCGACGTTCAAGCCCACAAGTCTTGGGGCGCTAAGCGATGCAAGCGCAAGTCGTCCATCTCCATGGAGACCACCATCACATTCGTGATCAACATCGTCATGAAGGGCAAGTCACCTCCAAGCATCATGTGCATGGCGGCGAAACGACGAGCAAGGAGCTCAAGCACGACAGCGACATCATCATCATGAAGATGCTCCTGGCGCAAATGCACAAGTCCCAACAAGCCCTACTTCACGCCAAGTCGAGCTTCATCGCACAAGAAGGCAGGCCACCACCGGCTACATCAACCACTTTGGCATCTTCGCCAGTGTTCTCAAGGCATCTTCGCCTTTGGACGTGCAGCATCTTCGCCTACTTCCCGCGTGTGCCTACATCGACTTCATCAAGTCCAGCGACCACCTCACGGCGAGGCGACACTTCCATCTTCGAGCCCCTCAAGGAAGATGGCCGAGCATGGAAACTCCCTTCGGTCATGGAGCGAGCAATGAGGTGCCACATCATATGGGCCTCCAACACCAAGGCGGTGACAAGGCGGTCGAGCAAGGGCCATCCCCTTGACCCGCAGCGACAGCCGAACCTCTTCAACAACATGAAGCGCAGCCCACATTGGACTCATACTCCGAGTCAAGCTACTGCGACCGCGCATGGAGACATTGCACCTACACCTCTCGACACCCACACATGTTGAGCTACCCCATTTGTCATGTGAGGAGAGCCACCACCCCATGAGAGAGATGAGTGACTCCACCATACGTGACATTGAGAGCATTTCCCTTGAGAGGATGAGTGTGACCACCACTAGCCCCCACAGGATGAGCATGCCACACATCCTATGTGAGGTTGGCGCCATTTGAGTGACTCCACCCACCATACAGTGAGAGCATCCTTGAGAGGAGTAGGTGAGCCACAACACTTAGTGAGTGAGGTAGTTGACACGGCATGTGAGGCCACTATGATTCCTAATGAATTAACCTCTACTCTTAGTGTGTTTTCTTCTTTGGTGCTAGGTCTCCTACATGACGACATGCCTATCCTTGATGAGTCTATTCCTCCATTGGAGGAGGCAGATGGCCATGATGGACGATGATACACCCCCCATGGTTCCATCAAGATGAAGATGACAAGAATGGATCGTTGACACCTCACCTACAACACATGAGCGATGCTCCAAAGGTAACATAGGTGATGGTGCTTCTCTTGTCCCACTAGTGGACAATCTTGACATTGATTGCTCCCATGATGTCGACCCACCTATTACCATGCTTCATGCTAGTGAAACTTCTTCATGCCTTGACTTACCTATTTATGATGAATATGATGATGAGCATGTTGAGTTGCCTAGTTGTGATGCCATGCTCCATAGGATATCATGTGAAAATTGATTGGTCACTTCATGTTTGACAATCCATTGAACTTGTCATATGCTATGAGTGAGATCTCCATATTGCCTCATTTCAATCTCAACATAGTAACTATGCATGCCCCATTAAAATAAATCCCATTTGCACTTATGGCATAGATGACGAGATGATGGTCATTGGATTTTGCTTCTCTTGTGAGGCTTCCTTTACATGATTTATGCAATTCATCTACTATTCCATGCCATGATCACATTGTTCCAAATATGCATTATTTTGGATGTTGTCAATATTCTCCATGTGATGTATCCATTAATGCTCATGAGGAGACCCCCATAGTTTCCTCATACACATTAGGAGATTTTAATTCATCCCATACTTTGCATGATTCACATAATTGCTTGCACCTTATGCATTCCATGAATAACAATGCTCTACATATTTCTCATGATGCATTACACAATTTGAGTCTCCATTATGCTATACATAACATCAAACCTATCATGATGGATGACATGTTTCTATATCACGCATCTCATTTATTTGAGCATTGGATATTTTGTGCTAACCGACACATGCATATGCGCATCATGATGGATGATGTGTATATATACAATGCACACACAATTTTCCTTTCTCTTTGTTTTGTGTAGGTACTCATGCATACTCGTCAACTTCTCAATCCCAAGAGTTGTGAAGCAAAAGGCTCTTGAGGCAACGATGACTTGGGATCACGTGGACTTTCATTCCCACCATTCCTTTTGCGCAAGGACTACTGCATCTCTTCTACTTGCTCTCACACGGCTTTGGGCTATTTACCACTTGTTACCTTATGCCCATTCTATCGTGTTCACTTTGCATGTTATGCTTGCTTCTATGCCTTTGCCATGCAATTGTGACCCTTGCTTGCATATACCCATGATTCACCATTACGTTACTCCTATGTGTATTTGCATGCTTGGTGGAGATCCTTGTTGCTTTTGCCATGTTTATCATGTGCCCCATGCTATTGATCCTATTTGCTCATATCTTGCCTTCATGCTTGTGACATGTCATGTGAGTATTCATGCACACTATTTGCACCATGACATGATTGCCTTGATTCCTTCTATTCGTTGCATCTTTGCACTACTAGCTTGCTTCACTTGATTGATATAATTGCTTGCTATGTTGCATCACCCATGTTCCACTATTACTTGCTTTCTTGGGTTGATGACATATATGCTCATGCCTCTCACATGATATATCTTGATCATGGTCTCTTGTGTCCATTAGTTGCCTCTCTCATATCCACTTGTATTGAGTGCAACCATACTATGCTTATTGATCTTGGAGACTTTGACATATTACTTGTGATGCATGCTTGTTTGATTGCGCCTATTGCATTTGGTTGTTCTTGCATCATATGCCTCCATACTATGAAAGCTCCTTGTACTTTCTTATGATGAGCATGATGCATACACTTGTTCGGTATCTTACCACACGAATGATAGGTTTTGCACTTCCGCTAACCTCATTTGTTTTTCAGAGTGTTTGTCATGTTCTTTCATTTTGAAGGATTCACAAGGCGGTGCCAGTTATCACGACATATTGGATATGTGAAGACATACATGATGTACGACTCCAACATCTTTGGGAACTTTCTTGAGGTGAACTCCTTCCCTTTGAGCCATCCTCAAGTTTGCATATTGGATGGGCCATACTTTCATTGTTGTTTCCTTCTTCTTGTCTACATGATACATATATTGGATGGAGGACCGACATTGGACTCTATGGGCCTTCACATTGAGGTACCTTGAAACTCCTCATGCCTCGACATCGAGCATTGGTACACCAATACCTCCATATTTGTTGATTGTGCTCACATGTCATGCTCGATGGACATATCATACTCACCACAAGTTTGCACCCTATGCATGGATTGACTCACATCATGATTGCCTTGTTGCTTCTTGTATTCCCATGTCATCCATGATATATGAGCTTGTGAATTTTCTTAGCAAATTTGTTGTGATCTTTCTTGATGGCATATTCATACATCGTGATCATATTGCCTATCATCAATTACATGATAACATAATCATATTGAGCATCCATTGCCATATTCATGCTATTGATAAACCGTCTCACTATGACATCATTTTGCACCGTGGTTGCATTGCTCATACTCATAACACAATTGTGTGCACAATGAATGCTTTTGCTCCCACGAATGCTTTACATTTCATTCCATATCATCTTGCTAAGCTTCATGTGCTTTGTCATGAACAATCTTACCCGCACGGACTCTTTCTTACATGATGGACACTTTGTGTGCGCTAATTATTGTATTTCCAAGTGTTGCTTGTGTTTGCTCTTTTGCATGTCTATCACTCCAGCGACACCTTGGACTACAGATTGCGCCATGTCTTCCACTTCGTCCAACTACAAGTTCGTCTCGACAACCGTTTCCATGGTGATGAGGATCATGATCCGAGGCGGATCTTTCCCAAGGGAGGGAGATGATGCGGAGCATCCTATGGACATCACCATGTCAAGAGTCCGTTCGGCGAGTGACCGCGTCGACATCTACTTCACATACACAAAGGTGAATCATCTCCTTTACACGTGCTCACTTGACCCCTTCGAGGATGGTATACTACTTGCACTCCACTTTCGTGCCTGCATAGGTATTGTCGGAACACTAAGCGGCGGCGAGGTCTGGCGCCAAGAACAACTACACCATCGCGAGAAGCACGATGAAACGGAAGAAAGACCGGGGCGGCTACCGCCCCGTAAGCCGGTACTACGCTAACGGCGATACTACGCCCCCTTTGCCGCTTCGCCACTACGCTCAACAAACAAGTACTAGTGTTACTTACGATCCGGCCGTACTACCGCTCAGCCAAGCGGAACTACCGCTTGAGTGGTACTACCGCCCTTTGCCCGTACTACCGCCACTGCTTGCCTGTGATGGGCGAGAGAGGCCCATGTATCCCTCCTCACTTACCCCTTCATTGGACATATGCTATATAAACTCCCCACCTCCTCCTAGCTAGGGTTAGCTTAGGTTTAGCTCATGTTTGTGTGAGCCTTTGCTCATCCACTTGGCTACTTCTCCTCGGAGCTCGGGACCTCTTCGGAGAAAGATCCCCAAGCGGATTCAAGACCCCTTCTAGGGTGGACCCCATCAAGACCTCCTCTCGGAGAAAGAAGCTACCGTTTGTATCGTCCTTTGTTGACCTTGAATCATGTATCTCCCTTTGTGTTCATCGATCTAGCCCTTGTGTGATTGATCTCTTGTCGGTTGAGTGAATTCTCTCTCGTTTTCCCCGTGTTTTCCCTCTTGTTCTTCCGCGTGTTCTTCGTGATTCACCGTAGGATCCGCTCCAACGTGAAAGATCGCCCACGTAGGGTTCCGCCCTACATCATAACCCTAGAAAGAGGAAGGGGATGGAGTATATATAGTCTAGGGGGCGAAGAGGTACATGGGCTTCGGCCCTTTACTTTCTTGAGATAGGCGGGCGGATGTCGGGCGTCGGGCGGATGTCGAAAGCAACCATGGTAGCCGGATGTCGGGCGGATGTCGGAAGACGGGCCTTGGTAGCCGGATGTCGGGCTAACCCGGCGGATGTCCGGCTGGGATGTGCGATTCGGCGAATCGGGAGGAGAGGCGGTTCTGGGCTTGGGGGATGTATCGGGATGGCCGGATGTCCGGGCCTGTAGCACTTCGATGGCTGAAATTCTGCTGTTGTTGACATCTTGAGGGCGGATGTCAGGCGGGGCGGATGTCCGTGTCACCTAGCCTTTCTCCGGTTCCTCTCGTAGTGCTCCTTCATCCTTGTACCAGGGACTTGTCCATCATTCCGAGCATCTCCAGAGGGTCTCTTTGGTACCTAGGCATGCATAGTGTCCTTGCATTAGGTAGCAACCATGTCTCACATGAATGGAAAGGAAGCATTTAGGAGCAGGTTCACCTTGTGTCCAATAGGCGCATAGTCGAGGTCTCATCTTATGTATCCTTGGGGCTTGGAGAGTAGTCGGGTGTACATGGGGATGAGCGTGGGATGCTCCACATCATCTCCCCCCTTGGGAAAGATCCGACCTCGGATCGTGATCCTCATCACCATAGGCTGTTGTCGTGGGCGGACTTGTAATTGGAGCGGAGTGGAAGTCATGGCGCCAATCCAAGTACTTCAAGATGTCGTCGGGATGGTAGACATGCAAAACGAGCAAACACAAGCGACACTTGGAAATACAATGGTTAAGCGCACACAAGGTGTCCATAATGTAGAATGAAGGTCGTCCAAAGGAATTGTTCATGACAAGGCATGAGATGCTTATCCAAATGATGTAAAATGACATGTAAAGCATTCATTGTGCACACAAATGTAAAGTGAATGTGATCAATGCAATCACGATTGCAAAATGATGTCATAGTGAGACGGTTTATCAATAGCATGAATATGGCAATGGATGCTCAACATGTGTTATGCTATCATGCAATTGATGATGAAATGATATGATCTATGAATATGCCATCAAGGAAGATCACAACAAATTTGCTAAGGAAGTGAACAAGCTCATATATCATGGATGACATGGGAATACAAGATGCAACAAGGCAATCATAATGTGTATCGAAATCCATGCATGGGGTGCAAACTTGTGGTGAGTATGATATGTCCATGGAGCATGACATGTATGAGCACAATCAACAAATATGGATGTGTGAGTGCAATGTGTCAAAGGATTGTTGATGTACCAATGCTCGATGTCGAGGCAAGAGTGGAAGGCTCGAAGAATGCATCCAATAAGTCGGCGTTCCTCAATGTGAAAGGTCCATAGAGCCAATCTCCTTTGTCGCTCCTCCGTCCAATAGATGTAACATGTACACAAAGAAGGAAACAACAATGAAAGAGTGACCCATCAATATGCGTGTTGAGAGGATGGCTCAAAGAGAAGGAGTTCACCTTATGAATGTTCCCGAAGATGTTGGAGTTGCACATCATGTATGCCTTCACACAACAATATGTCTCATGCGTTAATGCCTTGTGAATCCTTCAAAATGAAAGGACATGACAAACACTCAGGCATTAACAAATGAGGTTAGCGGAATGCAAAACCTATCATTAGTGTGGTAAATACCCAACAAGTGTATGCATCATGCTCATCATAAGAAAGGACAAGGGAATTTGGCATGGTGTGTAAATATGATCACGATAACAACCAAATACAAGAGCTCAATCAAACAAGCATGCATCCACAAGTATAGTGTCCAAGTCTCCAAGGTGGAAATTCGCATATAGGCAACTATAGGAGCTAGCGACCAATACACAAGATATATCATGTGAGAGAGCATGAACATATGTCATCAACCCAAAGAAAACAAGTGATGAGTGGAACATGGGTGATGCAATCTAAGCAATCAATCCCATAGAGATCCAAGTCAGTAGCAAGCTAGTAGAGTGAAGATGCAGCGTGCTAGAAAGGAATCATGACAAACGTAATAGGTATTGTGTGCCAAATAGGTAAGGCATGAATAATGCACATGACATAACACAAACATGAAAGCAAGATATAGGTAGAATAAGCATGAATGTATGTGGCGAGGAGCCATGTGTAAATAGCAATGGGGGCATCGCATGGCTCTCCCAACACAACAAGCATCAATAGCGTGGGGGCACAAAGAAATCATGGCAATAGCTACTAGTATCTCCTAAAGCATGCAAATGCACATAGAATTATCATAAGGGTGAATCATGGGTAAGATGCTGCAAGCCCAAGGGTCCTGAGTGCATGGCAAAGGCATAGGAGTAAAATAACATGCAAAAGTGAACAGGGAAAATGAGCATAAGGTGACAAGTGGTAAATAGCCCGCCATGCCGTGTGAGAGACAAGTAAAGAGATGCGCATAGTCGATGCGCCAAAGAATGGTGAGAATGAAAGTCACGGGATCGAAGCATCGTTTCTCAAAAGCTCTTGAGATTTAAATAAAATGGGAATCATGCAAAGTATAGAAATACGTCAGATCTGTGTGGGCATGAAACATGTGTGGGTGGGCAGCTCGATGGGAGTCCACTGGTGGGTTCAACACCATCACCTATGTTACAGGAAGAATCGCTCATGGGTTGTAGGCCAGTGTGAACCGTGAGGTTGAGTGGTGGGATGTGTGGTGTGCAATGTTGATCGATATTGCGCCTGGCGTGGTTCGACTCGAGACGTGATGTTTGAGAAGATGAACAGAAATTGAAAAGGTCTGAAATGGAGATGAATGAATCAAGAATGGCACTGCAGGATGAATGAAATGCGTCTGTTTCGAAAATGTGGGATCGCAGTATAAAAATGGCCACTGATCTGGCTGTGCACAAATAGCAATTGTGTGTATGCAGAGAACAACAGGTGGTCATCACCATGATCAAGGAATCCGTTTGGCAAGTGACACGTGCGGCCTCTACTTCTCATACATAAGGTGAATCTTCTCTCTTTACCGCGTGCTCACTTGACCCCTTGAGGATGGTATACTACTTGACACTCCACTTTCGTGTGTTTGCATAGGTATAAGCGCAAGACTTCACAGACGGCGAGGAGAGTGCAAAGCGCCAGAACACCTACACCATCATGAGAAGCACGGAAAGAAGGCGGAAAAAAGCGGTGCTGCGCGAGTCCCCAGCGCCGGGCGGCCGGAAGACTCGGGGCGTCAGACACTATCCCAGGATTTTGAGCGTCCGGCGCCCTCCGGACGTCCGGAACTTCGTCACCGAACGAGATCTACGGGCGGCGGAGCTGCCGGGCGTCCGGATGTCTCGAGCAATCTACGAGCAAAACTGGGCAACCTCGGGCGTCCGGACCCTCCCCAAGCCCAGACGACCAAGCCACCCCTACAGACGGCCAGCCACGCCTAAAGCCAGAAAGAATCGTGAAGACGACCAGTAGCGGGTCGGGGCGGCCGAACACCTTCGGAAAAGCCTCCGGGGCCGTAGGCGCGCCGGGCGTCCGGCCCCGCTGTCAGGCTGAAGCCCATGTACGCCGTCGTTTGACTTCCATTTGCACTCAGACCTATAATGGGACCCTCCATCTCCTAGTGGGGAGTTAGCAAGATTGGCTCTGATATTAGATGTGAGCTTTGCTCATCCACTTGCTACTCCTCGAGATCGGGGACCTCACGGAGAAGATTTAAAGCGGAGTTCAAGACCCCCCCTTTTAGGGTGGACCCATCAAGACCTCCTCTCGGAGAAAAACGGCTACTCTTGTATCTTTACCTTTATTGTTCTTGAATCTTGTGCCCCTCTATGTGTTCATCGATCTAGCTTGTGTTGATTGATTTCTTGTCGATCAAGTGATCTCTCTCTCGTTTTCCCCGTGATTTCCTCGTGTTCTTCCGCTCGTTCTTCGTGTTCCTCGTAGGGATTCTCTCCAAACGTGAAAGATCGTCCACATAGGGTTCCGCCCTATATCATCTATGGATCAGAGCTTAGGTTGATCACGTTTTTGGAGCCCCTACCCCTCTTTTTCTAGCTTGATTTTGTTGATTTCGTCCTAAATCCGAAAATCCCCACCAAAAATAGCCCCAAATTTTTTTTGTGATTTGTTAGTTTTGATGATGTTTTGTTGATTTTGATCCATGGATTTGCTTGGTTTGAGTGGATCTAGCATTTACCCAAGTTTCCCCATCTTTCATCCACGAAATCTCTTCAATTTTGACCCCAAAATCCCAAAATTCCGCCCAAAATCGCGTCGGATCTCAATTTTTAGCGTTGACCCGACCACGGACGGCCGGAGTTTCACGGACGTCCGGAGCCCTGGAACGTCGGACGTCCGACCTTTTCGGACGACCGGAACCCCTAACCGAACTGGATTTACGGATGTCCGACCATTTCCGGACGTCCGTAACCTGTAATTCAGACTTGGCTGATTTTTGTTTTGTCCATAACTAATTCATCCGAACTCCGATTTTGATGTTCTTTAGCTCGTTTTGAAGCTATTGACATCCCCTTCCCATAAAAATACTACCACCACCATTTGACTCCATCAAATTTTGAAAATTTGGCAAGTTTGCCTAGGCCTTCCACCATATCATCCGCACCAGCCACCGACTTCCATAACCTAACCCATTTTGTTCCCCATAGCATTAGTGGTTGCTTGAGTAGTGATTCGAGTCTCCTAAGGTGTTTGGCTACTTAGGGGCGATTGCCTCTTCATCAACCACTACCACCATTTCCACATAGCCCTGCCCACCATACACTTCCAACAACCCAACCTAACCCAATTTTGTTTGAGCTTATGTGAGTTGTGGTTTGTGTCTCCTAAGGTGTTTGACTACTTAGGGATGCAACTACAACATTGACTCGCATAACCCACCATTCCACTTCCGCATTGCCAAGTGCAAACCACCACCGCATTCCCTACACAACCATTTTGACATTTGGCGTTTGAGATTTTGAGTTCGCGGTTTTTCCGTTTCCTAAGGTGTTTCGCTACTTAGGGACAGTCTCCATCATCTTGGTATCTACATCAAGAACACCGCTACTCATCATCACCGGACGGTAACCTCCATATCATCTTGGTATCGTGGTATCCCTCCATTGTATATTCCCTTGCCATTGCATTGTTAAGCCCTAGCCTTACTTTTGCGTTACTTGCCTGCTCGAGACTAGCCATTTGAGTATTGCGACAGCGTTACTTGTGCACATTAGTGATCATACAATCCATTGCATACATACCATATCATATTGTGTCTCAAGTTTGTTCCGCATATACACAATTGCTATCTTGGTTTGTGCATTGTGCAAAGTGGCCATAGAAAAAAAAAAAAAAATAAAGCTTTTAAGCAAAAGAAAGAGAGCAAAGAAGCTTGTAAGCAAGTGCCATAGCATCATACCATATTGCATATAAGATTGTCATATCCGATCATCTTGGATCATCTTGAAAGAAACACCGGGAACCATACATACATAGCATACTTGGGATATAAATTTATCCATTTTGCATCTTATAGGTTGTGCACAAGTGTCGTATCCGCCTATTGAGCAATCGTGCTAGCGTCTCTCTTGAGTTGTGCAACACAGCGTTTTGGTGGATTCCACATTTGAGCTCATTCCTTGGTTGCCTGACCCATTTATCTATCCGTGTGTGTGTTTCCGTGTGCCTCATATTGCTATTGGTCCATTTGTTTCACTTGCAATTTGTGAATCTCTTTCAACATTATTGACTCTTGCTAACATTTTGCCTTAAATTTTTGTGCCACTATCCTCACGAGCTCCTCCATAAGCTTTACTTGTGTAGGTGTGAGAACCGACAAGGATTGGTACCAATAGTGCTATTTCATTGTCCGCATTTGAGTGAACTTGATTCATTTTCAACATCGGTCAAAGGTACATTAGTATAAGTTCTTCTCTTTCTCCTCATATTTGCTCAGTCTTGTGATGGATAGGCAAGGCATTTCACCTTCGGTCTACAACAACAACGACGAGTTCGATGCCATGGAAAACAACTGACGGCAAGATGCAAGCTAAAATGGAGGAGATCAAATCCTCATCAAGTCCTACAGCGATCTTCCTCATCTTGAGAAAGCGCTCACGAGCACAACCTTCGAAGCGACCATCTCCGGCAAGATCACATCGGCATCGATACCATCACCACCAAAAACGTGAAGGTCATGAGCTCAACACCAACAACCGCCATGACTTCACCATCTCCCTTGGCATCTTCGCAAGCGACTTCAAAACATCTTCGCCTATGGACATACGGCATCTTCGCCAACAAGAACCTCAAGACTACGCTCAAAGCTCCCCAAGCTCAAGTCGCGGCGTCCATGAGCTACTCGACCTCGACATCGACACACGATTCCTTTCTATGGGACTCAAGAACCGAGGAGTACCTCGAGTGGGAAGCGTTTGATGGACGACTACCTCAAGCTACATCAAGTTCCTCCCGAAGATCAAGTGAAGTGCGCCACAAGAAACTTCCACGACTACGCCTCGACATGGTGGCTTCACACACCTTGGAACTTTCGACATGAGTTGGCCCAAGATGAAGAGAGCTTTCTGGCGAGAGTCGTGCCTCCAACCTACAGCGGAACAACCGGCGCCAATTGGAGAATACCACCAAGGATCCAAGTCCATCGACAAGTACTTCAAGAGATGAAGATTGCCTTCTTGACGGCCGGTGTGGGCGACCCCATTTCGATGAAGTTCCACTTCATGATGGGATTGAACAACGACATCTCCAAGACTATCTTCCTCGAGAACTACAAGTCCATCGGCGACTACTACATTGGTGCTCTCAAAGGCGGAACAAGAACTCATGAAGGCCAAGGCTTCTCCACCCAAAGCACACTTGAGATGACCAAGCTCCATGAGAATGAGCATGAGGCTAGTACCACCAAGATGTCCAAGCCCGACGAGCTCCATGGCGATGCTCCCAAGTGCGACTTCACCGCCATCCCTCTTTGTGGCATTGATGATGCGGAGTCTACCTTGAATCTTTTCAAGATGGTGCGGCAGACACGACTCTTCGGGAGACCTTCAAGGACCAAGCTTTGGAGGCAAGCGACAAGGTGGCGAGCAAGGATGATGCTTCCATCTTAGGAGGCGAGAGTGATGTTGTGCCATCTTGGCCTTCATCCACGGCGAAGTGATGATATGCCATCTTGGCCTTCATCCCAGCGACCACGAGCGAGATGGTTGAGTACTTCACCTCGACCCACGGCGACGTGTGATGACATGAGTGACATGTGCCACCATATTGAGAGTGAGTGCCTTCACCACTAGCCCTATATATGATGTGTGCCACAAATCCCATGTGAGGAGAGCCACAACCCCCACCACTTGAGTGAGATGAGTGTACTCCACCATATGTGAGTTTAAGTGCACCTATTTTGAGGGAGTGAGTGAACCACCATAGAGAGAGTGAGATAGTTGATAGGTCTCGTGAAGCCACTTGCATTTCTAACAACTTGACCTCTACCTCTATTGTGTCTTCTAATTTGGTGCTAGGTCCCATTTATGATGAGCGCCGATCCTCGCTTGACACCGTCCTCCCTTTGGACAAGGCGATGGCCATGGTGGACTATAATGCACCCCCACATGGTTCCATCAAGATGAAGATGACCACCATTTGGTCTTCACCTCACCTACACCACTTGAGTGGAATGACAAAGGTAACAAAGGTGGTGGTGATGCTCTCGTCCCACTAGTGGACTATTTTGACATTGATTGCTTGCATGATGTTGATCACCCTATTGACATGCTTCATTCTAGTATGATTTCGCCATGTGATGATTTGCCCATTTATGATGAATATGATGATTCTCATGTGGAGTCTATTAGTTGTGATGCCATGTTACATAGGATTTCTTGTGACAATTCTTTAGGTCACATCATGTTTGCTAATCCGCTTGACTTGTCATATGCTATGCATGAGATCAACCATATGTCTTATTTGCAATCTCTTCATAGTGACTATGCATATGCCATTAAAATAAACCCAATTTGCACATATGGCATACATGACAAGCCCATGGTTATTGGCATTTGTTTTTCTTGTGATGATATTGATATGCTTCCTTTGCATAATTTATCTCATATGCCATGCCATGACCACCTAAGCCGGATATGCATTGTTTTGGATGTTGTCCATTTTCTCCATGTGATGTTTCGATATTGCTCATGAGGAGACCCCCATAGTTTCCTCATACATTTTAGGAGATTTTGATTCATCCCATTCATTCAATGATCCCAATACTTGTGTGCACCATATGCTCCCCATGAATAAACATGATATTGATGTGCCATATACTTGCATTCTCAATTTGTGTCCCCATCGTGTCATACATAATAACTATTCTTTCATGATGGATGACATGTTCTTATACCATGCATCAAATTTCTTTGAGCAATGCTTATCTTGTGCTAACTCACACGTGCACATACACATCATGATGGATGATGTGTACATTTACCACGCACAATTTCTTTGGTTTGTGTCCTTTTGTGTAGGTACCATGAATACTTGTCAAACTACGCAATCCCGCGAGTTGACAAAGCGAGCTCTAGAGAACAGCGATGATTTGGGATCTCATGGATTGTCTTTCCCACCGCTCTCTTGGCGCATAGGCGTCGGCGCATTCATTCTACATGGCCCTCACTTGGCTATGGGTTATTGTTCATTACATATCATATGCCCATCTTGCCATGTTCACTTTGCATCATATGCTCATTCCTATGCCTTTGACATGCATTTGTGACCCATGCTTTGCATTACACATGATGATTGATTCTAGTACTTGTATGTGTAGTTGCAAGCTTGGTGGAGATATTGCTTGTTCTTGCCATGTTCATTATGTGCACCATTCCTATGATGATACTTTCATCTTGCTTTGTGTTAGTGCTTGCGAGATGTCATGTGCACTCCCTATGCCTATTATTTGCTCACATGACATGATTGCCATGATTTATTCTAGTGTGTTGCATCTTTGCTCCACTAGTTTGCCGACTTGATTACTATGTTTGCTTGCCTTGTTACATCACCTATGATTCGTGCTTGCTCATTTCATGCGGGTGATGACAACCATCTACATGCTTTGCACATCATTGTTATTCCTTCTTGTCACATATCTCCATATGTTGCCTCTCTCATGCTAGATTTGCCATGTATTATTGCAACCATGCTATTCGTCTTGCTCATGAGTTTGCCCCATAGCATTCTCACATGATTGGAATTTTGACATATTACATGTGAAGCATGCTTGTCTTACTTCTTTGCACCATATACCTAGTGCCATGAATATTGCCATTGTTGCATCATATTATTCATGCACTTGTGCTTCTAATGGTTATGTGCAAAAGATGAGAACCATCATGATGGATGATGAGTTCATCTACCATGCGCATCGTTCTTTGTTTTTGTTTTGTGCATGTGTAGGATACTTGGACTTTGTGTCGCTTCCACTTCACGTGAGTTGACCATTCGAGCTCTTGAGCCAGGCCTCATACATTCTACGAATCCTTCTACACCACATTTGCTTCCACTTGGCATTGTGAAGAATGCACAAGGACACACCTTCAAGGTGACATCCTTCTTGAGCTTGGATATTGTGGATCATACTTCATGTGTTGCTTGCATTTGCCGCATACTCGAGATATTGCTTTCACCCATGATTCCCACATTTCCATGCTTCATGACATATATACCTTTTGTGTTGCATCCAATTCTTGGACTACTTGCTACTATCATATGCTTAGTTGCACCAATATCATTTCTTCACATATGCCATGTCCCTTTTGCTTGTTATATGATTCACTTGATTGCCTCACACATGATGAACAATTGCTCCTTCTATTGTGTTGAGTGCCATACTATCTTCACTACACCCTATGCACATTATGCTTGGATTGTCTTGCACTTGACCAATGTGTTTAGACACTTCATTTTATTTGGTGTTGTGAATACTTCCTATGCCTACCATCGACCATTTGTCGAGCGCTTTATGCATGCTTGCTATGACCTTGAGGTGGATGCTTATGCTCTTGTCACACATATTTGCATCTCTACCTCATGATTTACATACTTGTTCCCATGATATTTTTGCTTGTGCTCGATTGATATGCTTACATGCCATGTCACAATCCTTTGTCACACCCTATGCTATGCTTGATGACAACACTTGTTTGGTGAATCACCTCTTGAATGCTTGGTTTTGCACTAACGCTAACCACATTTGTTTTTCAAGTGTTTGTTCTATTTACTCCTTTTGAAGGAATCACAAGATGATGCGACATTGGAGAGTGCCCATTTCGAGCTTCAAGATGGCGAGCTTGGTGATCGACTACTTTGACACTGGCACCGCCATCTCTTTCCCATGGTGATTTGGTTTTCGATCCGAGGTCGGATCCTTTCCAAGGGAGGGATGATGCGGAGCATCCTCTGGTCATCACCATGTCAAGAGTCCGTTTGGCAAGTGACACGTCGCGACCTCTACTTCTCATACATAAAGGTGAATCTTCTCCTTTACCGTGCTCACTTGACCCCCGAGGATGGTATACTACTTGACACTCCCTCGTGTGTTTGCATAGGTATGGCGGAGCTTCACGGACGGCGAGGAGGAGTGCAAGCGTAAACCTACACCATCCGCGATGGAAGCACTGAAGAAAGGCGGAAAAAAGCGATGCTGCGAGTCCCCGCGGCCGGACGGCCGTAAGACTCAGACGTCCGACACTATCCGGAGACACGGACGTCCGGCGCCCTCAGGACGTCCGGAACCGTCACCGAACCAGATCTACGGACGGCGGAGCTGCCGGGCGTCGGACGGCAATCTCCGAGCCAAAACTACGGACGGCCGCAGCCTCCGGACATCCGGACCCTCACTGAAGCCCGGGACGGCCAGCCCCCTACGGACGACCCGACCGCCCTCTGGCGAAGAAGAATCGGCAGACGGACCGAAGCGGGTCGGGCGACCCGGACCTTCCGAGCCTCCAGGACGTCCGAAGCGCTGATCTGGCTGAAGCCCATATACCCCGCCGTTTTGACTTCCATTTGCACTCAGACTATAAATAGGACCCTCCATCTCCTAGTGGGGGTTAGCAAGGATTGGCTCATATTCGTGTGAGCTTTGCTCATCCACTTAGCTACTTCTCCTCGGAGATCAGGACCTCTGGAGAAGATTCCCAAGAGGATTCAAGACCCCCTTTTAGGGTGGACCCATCAAGACCTCCTCTCGGAGAAGAGCGGCTACTCTTGTATATTTACCTTTATTGTTCTTGAATCTTGTGCCACTCTATGTGTTCATCGATCTAAGCGCTTGTGTGATTGATTTCTTGTCGGTCAAGTGATCTCTCTCTCGTTTTCCCCGTGATTTCCTCGTGTTCTTCCGCTCGTTCTTCGTGTTCCTCGTAGGGATTCTCTCCAAACGTGAAAGATTGTCCACATAGGGTTCCGCCCTATATCAAAATGTATTAGGGGTGCAATATGGGTTGGGTTGCGGAAGTCGGTGGTGGTAATCACGGATGATATGGTGGAAGGCCTAGGCAAACTTGCCAAATTTTGGAAAATTTGATGGAGTCAAATTGTGTTGGTGGTATTTTTGTGCGATGGGGATGTCAATAGCTTCAAAAGCGAGCTAAAGAACGTCAAAATCGGACTCGGATGAATTAGTTATGGTCAAAGCGGTGAAGCGTCAAGCTGAAATCCCGGGGCGGATATCCGGGTAGGAGCCGGATTTCGAGTGTATCATCCAGAACCGTGCAGATTTGGTGCTCCAGGGCGGATGTCCGGCTTGGGGCCGGATGTCGGCAGATGGCGGATGTCGACTTTGAGGCCGGATGTCGGCCCGGCGAAATCGAGATCTCGTTTGGGCGGAAATTTTTGAATTAGAGTGGAAATTGATGATTTCAAGGTCAAAATTGGAAGATTTCGTGGATGGAAAGTGGGGAAAATTGGGAAATGCTAGATCCACTCGAAACCAAGCAAATCCATGGATCAAAATCAATAAAACATCATCAAAACTAACAAATCACAAAAAATTTGGGGCTATTTTTGGTGGGGATTTTCGGATTTTGGGCGAAATCAACAAAATCAAGCTAGAAAACACGGGTAGGGCTCCAAAAATGTGATCAACGTGGCTCATGATACCAAGATGATGTAGGCGGAACCCTCGTGGATGATCTTTCACGTTGGAGGCGGATCTCTGACGGGAATCACGAAGAACAGCGGAAGAACAAGAGAAACGGGGAAGAACAGGAAAGAAATCACTTAACCAACAAGAGATCAATCACACAAGTGCTAGATCGCCGATCACATAAGGTGGCACAAGATTCAAAATCAACAAAGGAAAGGTACAAGCGGTAGTCGTTCTTCTCGAGAGGAGGTCTTGATGGGGTCCACCCCTACAAAGGGTCTTGAATCGCTTGGGGATCTTCTCAAGTAGGGTCCTGAGCTCCGAGAGAAGTAACCAAGTGGATGAGCAAGGCTCTCACACAAACATGAGCTAAACCTAAGCTAACCCTAGAAAGAGGAAGGGATGGAGTATATATAGTCTAGGGGCGAAGAGGTACATGGGCCGTCCCTTTCTTTGTCTTGTGAACAAGGCGGGCCGGATGTTGAGCGTCCCGGGCGGATGTCAGACCGGGCCATGAGGCGCCAGATGTCGAGGCTAACTGGCGGATGTCCGGGCTGGGATAGCCGGTTCGGCGGGAATGGGAGAAGCGTCGAATTTCCGGGCCCGGGCGGATATCGAACTTGATAGAGGCAAAGGTGTCGGATGTTTCGATGAGATGGTGGCTATCGTTTACGTAGGAGTCGACCTTGGCGATCCGACTACGATCGTCGCGAGGCGTCGCCTATGCAATCGCTAAACCAACTTCGAGGGTTATTGACCTTGGCGAGACACGATCAACACGACCACTAGGGCCTGTTTCCTGCGAGCAAAGCGAAGAACAAGCAAGCTGAGATTGCAATCTGGATATTGCGAATATAAGATGAAAGCTTTATTGATCAAGGTGGGGTTACTGTGGCGCCTTTATGCAGTCGTTGAACACAAGCGAAATCAGCGAAGTTGCAGCTATGGCGAACTTTTAATCTAAACAAAACCCAAGGTCTAGCGGTGCCCTAAGGGCTGTATATATGGACGAAGAGGGGGTTTCGTGGCCCTTGGTGGAGGGTCCGAAATCAACCCTAACTCTTGTTTCCCACACTCTGGACTCTAAAACAGCCTATACTTAAGTATTTCGAAATTACATGGGCCTGGCCCAATAATAAGGTGTGTGTAGCACCTAGAATAGCCTATGGGCGAATATTATGAAGTGGCATCTTGTATATTTCGTCCAAGGCCTCATCACACTCATTAGGGTGGCTTCAAAGTCTGGAATCATCACTTGTAACTCCGTTCTTGTTCCCTTGCGCATGCCAACATCTCCATGCTTGAACTTGCTCCAAGGTTCATCTTTCTTGTCCATGGTAGGCCCTTCATTTGTAAGCAAAACAAATGTATCCAATTTAAGCAGCATCATATTCTCATGAACATTGGAATCGTTACCAAAGCGAAAGTACTGATAATTCAATTGCCGTCATGAGCTCTAGTAATTGGTCGATATGTATAGCGTGGCAGGGGCTGTGGGTGTAACAATGGTATTGATGTCCTCATCATCCTCCCTTCTTGAAATGAAGTGAGTCCTCGACGGAGCTCATCTTCCTCACCCAAATAAGGCTTCAAATCTGCAATGTTAAAAGTGGGACTAACCCCAAAATCTGCGGAGCAGCTCAAGTTTATATGCATTATCATTTATTTTCTCTAACACCTTAAATGGACCAGCAACGCGTGGCATTAGCTTTGATTTGCGCAAATTAGGAAACCTATCCTTACATAAAATGTAACGAGACAAGATCTCCGGTGCAAAGACAACATGTTTTCTACCCTTATCTCCAACAAGTTTATATTTAGCATTCATAGCTCAATGTTTTCCTTAGTTAACTCATGCATTTTTAAAATCAATTCATACGTTCTTTAGCATCAAAATTAACCTTCTCCGAAGATGGAAGAGGCAACAAATCAATAGGTGCGAGGTAGGAAGCCATACACAATTTCAAAGGGCACATCTTAGTAGTAGAATGCAATGAGCGATTATAAGCAAATTCAATATGAGGCAAGCATTCTTCCCACATTTTCTTATTATTCTTCAAAACAGCCCTAAGCATAGTAGACAATGTTCTATTGACTACTTCAGTTTATCCATCAGTTTGGGGGTGACAAGTAGTACTAAAAGCAGTTTAGTCCCCAACTTGGCCCATAAACATCTCCAAAAGTGGCTAAGAAATTTAGTATCACGATCTGAAACAATAGTATTTGGCACACCATGCAAGCGAATAATTTCACGAAAAGAACAAATCAGCAACATTAACAGCATCATCGCTTTTATGACATGGTATAAAGTTGTGCCATTTTAGAGAATCTATCCACGACAACAAATATGCTATCCCTCCCTTCTTTGTTCGAGGTAAACCTAAAACAAAGTCCATAGATATATCCTCCCAAGGAACACTAGTACGCAGGCAAGGCATATATAAACCATGAGGATTGAGTCGTGACTTAGCTTTTTGACATGTAGTGCAGCGAGCAACAAAGCGCTCAACATCCGTCTCATCTTTGGCCAAAAAGAAATGTATAGCAAGTATATCCTCCGTCTTCTTGGCGCCAAAGTGTCCCATTAATCCTCCTCCATGCCTCCTGCAACAACAAAAACGAAGCAGAGCTAGCGGGAATGCATAGCTTGTTACGGAGACACAAAACCATCATTAATAACGAACTTGTTCCATGTTCTTCCTTCTTTACAATTCTGCATTACATCTTTAAAATCAGCATCATGCACATATTGATCTTTGATGGTCTCCAAACCAAATATTTTGAAGTCAAGTTGTGAAAGCATAGTATAGCTGACGAGACAAAGCATCGGCAATAACATTTTCTTTACCCTTCTTGTGTTTAATGACATAAGGGAAAGTCTCAATGAATTCAACCCATTTAGCATGTCTACGATTCAGTTTTAGCTTGACTTCTAATATGTTTCAAAGATTCATGATCAGAATGTATAACAAATTCTTTGGGCCATAAATAATGTTGCCATGTCTCTAAAGTCCGAACAAGAGCATATAATTCTTTGTCATAAGTAGAATAGTTCAGACTAGGCCCACACAATTTTTTTAGAAAAGTATGCAACAGGTTTGCCATCTTGTAATAACACACCTCCTAATCCAATTCCACTAGCATCACATTCAAGCTCAAAAGTCTTATTAAAAGTCGAAAGTTGGAGTAAAGGGCATGTGTCAACTTATCTTTCAATACCGTGAAGGCTTCTTCTGTCACGGTACCCCCAAACAAAAGGCACATCCTTCTTTGTAAGCTCATTGAGAGGTGCAACAATGGTGCTAAAGTCTCTCTAAAAGCGCCTATAGAAACCAGCGAGTCCAAGAAAACTCCTCACTTGTGTGACCGTTTTGGGCTGCTGCCAACTCTCAATAGCTTCAATCTTGGCTTTATCAACTTCAATTCCCGTGGAGTAACAACATAGCCAAGAAAAGATACTCAATTCGATTGCAAAAGGTGCACTTCCCAAAGTTACCGAACAAGCGTGCATCACGTAGAGCATTAAAAACAACACGTAAATGTTCCAAATGTTCTTCCAAAGATTTGCTATAAATCAGCATATATCATCAAAGTAAACTACCACAAATCGTCCAATGAAAGCACGTAAAACTTCGTTCATTAATCTCATGAAAGTACTAGGTGCATTAGTTAACCCAAAAGGCATGACTAACCACTCATATAATCCAAACTTAGTTTTAAATGCTGTTTTCCATTCATCTCCCAATTTCATACGAATTTGATGGTATCCACTACATAAATCAACTTTGGAGAATATTGTAGAGCCACTCAATTCATCAAGCATATCATCTAGCCTAGGAATAGGATAGCGATAACGAATAGTAATATTATTAATGCCTCTACAATCAACACACACATCACGCGATGTACCATCCTTTTTAGGCACTAGTATAATAGGAACAGCACAAGGACTAAGAGATTAGCGTATATAACCTTTGTCGAGCAGCTCACTTACTTGACGCATAATCTCCTCCGTCTCCTCTGGATTGATGCGGTATGGTGCGCGGTTGGGTAGCGATGCACCGGGAATTAAGTCAATTTGATGCTCAATCCCTCGAATAGGTGGTAATCCGGTGCTTACGTCTTGTGGGAAGGCGTCAATGAACTCCTGCAAAATGTTAGTGACAGCGAGGGGCAAAGAGGAAAACACGTCCTCGAATGAAAATAATGCCTCTTTGCACACAAAAGCATAGCAAACAGATTTACTAGAATCTAGCTCATCAATATCAGATTTGGTGGCAAATAAACATGCACTTTTCAGTTTAATTTCAGAAGCAACATTAGATGGTTTATTATTAGGCTTCATTTGTTGCTCAAATTCTTTTACCACAATCTGATTTTCACTCTTATTTTTCTCCTGTTTTGCTTTATTAGCTCTATTAATATCATCTTTTCAAAATGGAATCAGGAGTCATAGGAAGCAAAGTAATATTTTTATCCTTGTGAACAAAAGTATCTGATTGTTTCTACCATGGTGTACGAAATTTTATCAAATTGCCATGGTCTACCAAGTAATAAGAACATGCTTGCATAGGTACCCATCACAATAACCATAATCAGCATATGTAGAGATACTAAAATACACACGAGCAGTCGTGTTACCTTAACCTTACGCTGTTGTTGAACCATTGGATGTAGTAAGGATGTGGATGTGGTCTTGTGGTGAGAAAGCTTCTCCACCATATCCATGCTAGCCAAGTTGTTTGCAGCTCCCTCCATCTATGATGGCGCGAATAGAGCGTTCCTTCACAACTCCTTTGTATGGAACAAGTTATGCCTCTGATTTTGCTCGACATGTGTAACCTGCACACTCAAAACACGTTGAGCAACTAAACATTCATACACTGTCGGCATCTTGACAGCCATGTATTGCGTCTCGGGATCAGAATCATCTCCACCGTGTTCTTCATGTGTAATAAGAGCCAAAGTCTCCTCATCATAGTCACTAGCAGACTCATACCCACCATCCTCGTTAGCAATCATCCTGCAGCTGAGATGTGCATTCTCTCGCAAAATGTCCTCTTCCTTACAGCGACGACAAATAATATCACTTGTGTACCTTTGTTGGCCATGGAAGAAGAAGAGCTGTGTATGAGCCCAGCGGTGTGTACTCTTGGCGGAATAGTGGTGGTTGTGCCTGCTTTCTTGTATCCGGTTGGAGGTGGCAGCGTGGAGTGCGGTGTAGTAGAGCGTGTGGAAGTAGATGATGCCGCGTGGTGTCCATGATGAAGTCGACCTGCGAGAAAAGTTAGTTAGCGCCAAGCCTTTCGATCCTGCACTTCACGTTGAGCTTTACAAGCAAGATGGAATAATCAGTGATATTATTATAATCCTTATAGTCTAGAATGGTCTGAATCTCTCTATTTAATCCACCCGAGCGTGCAAGCATAGCTTCATTCTCCTCAACAATACCACATCTAATCAAGCAGTTTGTAATTCCTGATAATATTCTTCTACGAATTTTTCCTTGTCTTAAGCGCTGCAATTTTGAAGTAATTCACGTTGATAATATGGGTGGAACCTTGATGCAGCATAGCAGTTTTCAAAGCAGCCCAAGTAGCTGGAGACAGGATATAATCGACAATGTGAGACCACCAAACACATGCAAAGCTGGTGAAAGCACAAGCGGCACGGCGAAACACGTCGTCTCCTCGGGATATTGTAAACATATAAATCGTTGTTCGGTTTCTAACTCCCAATTAAGATATATATCAGAACATATCTACCCTCAAATGGTGGAATATTCAATTTCAGTTTAGGGAGATGGTCATGATCTCGTACTGAAGGAGCCGAACATTGCCATTATTTGCATGTGGGCGACACGGTGGTTGTGGAGCTGGTGGTTGCCGCGTAGTTACGATGTTGATCAACCTCATCCTCGTAGCTCTTACATAATCATCCTCCCCCACCGCGGCAACGGGAGCCACGAAGTATCAACAGCCACACGCTTGGCAGCGGTGAAGAGGACACAGGAGGCTTCGGCGGAGGGCTGTTTAGCGATGTGGAGGTAGTCCATGTTGTTGTAGTGAAATGCGTTAGGTGCAGCGGTGGTGGTGGTGGTAGGCAACGAGCAATTCATTAAACTTGTTATCGAGCTTTGTTTGACGCCTTCTCAATGCCATCTATCTTCTCCATGGCCTCTTCAAATCTATTTAGCACATGATCCACACTGCCCACTCATCATTTGTTGAAACTTATCATGTAGCGCTTTGTTTGTCATGTTCTCCCGGTCAGGTCTAATCGGCTTGTGATCCTGCCATGGTTAGCGACAATAAAACACACAAGATTATGATTTGTGAGACTACTAGGAAGTGGTGGTGATGGTGTGGTGAACAGTCCACAAATCCGTCGAGGCAAATCTCAAATTCTTACCAGTTCTTGCAAGACGGTGATGATGAATATTGATGTAGTCAAAACTCTCAAAGCTTGGATAGAAGCGATTACCGAGGGAGAGTCAAGCATTGCGATGTAGATGTATGTGGGCTAGGAAGGCTTATAATATGGTAGCAAAAGAGGGCAGCAATAATCAATTGAGAGATGCAAAAGTTGAATAAGCGCTCAGCAATGAGTCTGTGTGTGGTCCTAGGCTGAGCCGTGCTAGAGGCGAGCCTAGAACACTAACAAAATCACGTGCTGCTACGAAACAACGAAAAGCTACGGAATAACTATTTGGAATATCTCTATTTTTTTCTCGCTTCTTTTTTTTTTTTTGAAAAATCACTATAATGGCGAGTGTCTCAAAACTCTTCCAGTCAAGCGGCAGGATGGGCACGAAATTTTTTCGACCAATTTTTTTTTTCATTGCGGACCCAAAAACTGGAAGCAGGTCAAAAAACTTTCTATAATGGCGGTATTCTCAATCCAAAACACCTAAAAATAGGATAGCAGAAAATTTTTTGACAAGTGCGTTTTGGAAAATTTTGGGCCTGCCGGTGGTTTCGGACTCTTTTTTTCCGAAACCTACTCCGGCAAGGAAAAACTCGGAAACTAGATGGATCTAAAAACAAACCTAATATCAGAGGAACTTGGATTGGTGGTGGATATATGGTGGTGGTATATAGCGGTGGTTATATGGTAAGCGGTGGTGGTATGGAATCGTTGGTGGTGGTTATGGATCGGTTGAGCTGTGGCCGGGTGGTGGTAGATGGCGGCGGATGATGATGGTGGGGCGTGACAACTTATGACCGAACCGAAACTCTAAAGACTAGACTCTAAGACCAGCAACGACACGGCGAGCAACCGCAAATTCAACAAAGCAAAAACCCTAAAAAGATTATGCAAAGGCTCGGTTGGTTCGGATATGATGAACTAACCCTAATTTTTTTTGTGGCTTTTTACGTGGACTTTGGTATGAAGAACAGACTCGATCTAATCTCCGAAAAACTGTAAAATCTCACGAGCAACCTTTAAAATCTGATACCACTTGATAAGGAAAGGTGTCCCGATGTTTCGATGAGATGGTGGCTTCGTTTCTGTGGGAGTCGACCTTGGGATCCGACTACGACGTCTTGGGGCGTCGCCTTAAATGTCGCTAAACCAACTTCCGGAGGTTATTGACGCGAACACGATCAACCGACCACGAGGGCTTTGTTTCCTGCGACAAGCGAAGAACAAGCAAAAGCGAGATTGCAATCTGGATATTGCGAATATAAGATGAAAGCTTTATTGATCAAGGTGGGGTTTGGGCCTTTATGCAGTGGTTGAACACAAAGGAAATGTGAAGTTGCAGCTATGGCGAACTTTTAATCTAAACAAAACCCAAAGGTCTAAGCGGTGCCCTAAGGGCTGTATATATGGAGGAAAGGAATTTCGTGGCCCTTGGTGGAGGGGTCAAAATCAACCCTAACTCTTGTTTCCCCACATCTGGACTCTAAAAACAGCCTATACTTAAGTATTTAAATTACATGGGCCGGCCCAATAATAAGGTAATGACACCTAGAATAGCCTATGGGCGAATATTATGAAGTGGCATCTTGTATATTTCGTCCAAGGCCTCATCCACTCATTAGGGTGGCTTCAAAGTCCTGGAATCATCACTTGTAACTCGTTCTTGTTCCCCCTTGCCAACATCTCCATGCTTGAACTTGCTCCAAGGTTCATCTTTCTTTCCATGGTAGGCCCATTTTAAAAAAAAATGTATCCAATTTAAGGCACATATTCTCATGAACATTGGAATCATTACCAAAAGCGAAACCGATAATTCAATTGGCGTCGGACTCTAGTAATTGGTCGGTATGTATAGCGGGGGCTTGGGTGTAACAATGGTATTGATGTCCTCATCGGGGCGGGGGCGGATTGGGGCAGGCGCCCGGAATTGTTGGGCAGGGCCGGGATGGTTGGGGCCGGGTTAACGGCCACCTTCCCGATGGGTTTGGGCTCTTCTTGGCATCTTGAGGGGATGTCGGGGGGCCGGGTTCCGGGTCCCTAGCCTTTCTTAAGGTTCCTCTGTGGTGCTCCTTCATCCTTGTCCGGGAACTTTCCATCATTCCGGCATCTCAAGGAGGGTCTCTTTGGTACCTAGGCCATAGTGTCCTTTGTTAAGGTAGCAACCATGTCTCCTACGAATGGAAAGGGCTTTTTAGGAGCAGGTTCCCTTGTGTCCAATGGGCATAGTGAGGGTCATCTTATGTATCCTTGGGGCGGAGGTGGTGGGGTGTACTGGGATGGGTTGGGATCTCCGCATCAAAAGCCTGGAAGGGAAATTTATGAAGGCATCTTGTATATTTGTCCAAGGCTTCATCACCAAATGGTGGGCTTCAAAGTCCTGAAATCATCACTTGTAACTCCGTTCTTGTTCCCTTAATGGCATCTCTCCATGCTTTTCTTGCTCAATGTCCATCCTTCTCCAAGCTAGGCCTTCATTTGTAAGCAAAACAAATGTATCCAATTTAAGGCACATCATATTCTCATGAACATTAAATCATTACCAAAAGCGAAATACGATAATTTAATTGGCATGCCACGAGCTCTAGTAATTGGTTAATTATATGTAGCGGTAGGGAACTGTGGGTGTAACAATGGTATTGATGTCCTCATCCTCCCCTTCTTGAAATGAAGTGGGTCCTCGGAAGCTCATCTTCCTCACCCAAATAAGGCTTCAAATCTGCAATTTTAAAAGTGGGACTCCCCAAAATTGGGGCAGCTCAAGTTTATATGCATTATCATTTTTTCTCCAACACCTTAAAGGGACCATGACCCGTGGCAAGCTTTGATTTGCGCGTCAGGAAATCTATCCTTACATAAATGTAACCAAACAAGATCTCCTGCAAACACAACATTTTTCTACCCTTATCTCCAACAAGTTTATATTTAGCATTCATCGCTCAATGTTTTCCTTAGTTAACTCATGCATTTTAAAATCAATTCAAGCGTTTTTAGCATCAAAATTAACCTTCTCAAAGATGGAAGAGGCAACAAATCAATAGGTGCCGAGGTGAAACCATACACAACTTCAAAGGGCACATCTTAGTAGTAGAATAATGAGCGATTATAAGCAAATTCAATATGAGGGCAAGCATTCCTCCCACATTTTCTTATTATTCTTCAAAACAGCCCTAAGCATAGTAGACAATGTTCTATTGACTACTTAGGTTTATCCATCGGTTTGGGGTGACAAGTAGTACTAAAAAGCAGTTTAGTCCCGAACTTGGCCATAAACATCTCCAAAAGTGGCTGAAATTTAGTATCACGATCGAAACAATAGTATTTGGCACACCATGCAAGCGAATAATTTCACGAAAGAACAAATCAGCAACATTATCATTGGCTTTTTATGACATGGTATAAAGTGTGCCATTTTGAATATATCCCTCCCTTCTTTGTTCTAGGTAAACCTAAAACAAACTCCATAGATATATCCTCCCAAAGGAACACTAAGGCCGGCAAAGGCAAATAAACCATGAGGATTGAGTGGTGACTTAGCTTTTTGACATGTGGTGCAGCGACCAATAAACGCTCAACGTCCGTCTCATCTTTGGCCAAAAGAAATTGTACAAGTACATCCTTAATCTTCTTCCCCAAAAGTGTCCCATTAATCCTCCTCCATCGCCTCCTGCAACAACAAAAGGCGAAGCAGCTGCTTTGGAATGCATAGCTTTTGTTGGAACACAAATCCATCATTAACGATGAACTTGTTCCCGTTCTTCCTTCTTTACAATTTGCAATACATCTTTAAAATTAGCATCGTTTAATTGATCTTTGATGGTCTCCAAACCAAATATTTTGAAGTCAAGTTGTGAAAGCATAGTATAAGAACGAGACAATGCATCAGCAATAACATTTTCTTTACCCTTCTTGTGTTTAAGACATAAGGAAAGTCTCAATTTCAACCCATTTAGCATGTCTACGATTCAGTTTAGCTTGACTTTTAATATGTTTCAAAGATTCATGATCAGAATGTATAAAAATTCTTTGGGCCATAAATAATGTTGCCATGTTTCTAAAGTCCAACAAGAGCATATAATTCTTTATCATAAGTAGAATAGTTCAGACTAGGCCCCTCAATTTTTAGGAAAAAAGTATGCAACAGGTTTGCCATCTTGTAATAAACACCTCCTAATCCAATTCCACTAGTCACATTCAAGCTCAAAAGTCTTATTAAAATCAGGAAGTTGGAGTAAAGGGCATTGGTCCTTATCTTTCAATCGGAAAGGCTTCTTCCTGTGGTACCCCAAACAAAAGCACATCCTTTCTTTGTAAGCTCGTTGAGAGGTGGACAATGGTGGGAAATCTCTCACAAAACCCTATAGAATCCGGCCAAAACTCCTCACTTGTGTGACCGTTTTGGGCTGCGGCCAACCTCAATAACTTCAATCTTGGCTTTGTCAACTTCAATTCCCTTGGGTAACAACATAGCCAAGAAAAGATACTCGATCGGTGCAAAAGGTGCACTTCCCAAGGTTACCAAACAAGCGTGCATCACGTGAGCAATAAAAACAAACGTAAATGTTCCAAGGTTCCTCCAAAGATTCTATAAATCAATATGTCATCAAAAGTAAACTACCAAAATGTCAATAAACCGTAAAACTTTGTTCATTAATCTCATGAAAGTACTAGGTGCATTAGTTGAAGGCATGACTAACCACTCATATAATCCAAACTTAGTTTTAAATGCTGTTTTCCATTCATCTCCCAATTTCATATGAATTTGATGGTATCCCTCATAAAATCAACTTTGGAGAATATTGTGAAGCCACTCAATTCATCAAGCATATCATCTAGCCTAGGAATAGGATAGCGATAACGAATAGTAATATTATTAATGCCTCAACAACAACACATCGTGATGTACCATCCTTTTTTGGTACTAGAATAATAGGAACAACACAAGGACTAAAAGGCATTCGGCGTATATAACCTTTGTCGAGCAGCTCCTGTCTTGGGCGCATAATCTCCTTCGTCTCCCTCGATTGGTACCGTATGGTGCGGTTGAGTAAATGATGCAGGGATTAAGTCAATCGATGCTCAATCCCTCGAATGGGAGGTAATCCCGGTGACGTCTTGTGGAAAAGGCGTGTGGGAACCTGCAAAATGTGGTTGACACGAAGGAAAAGGAAAACATCCTCGAATGAAAATAATGCCTCTTCGCACAAAAAGCATAGCAAAAAATTGCTGAAATCTAGCTCATCAATATCAGATTTAGTGGCAAGTAAACATGCACTTTTCAATTTAATTTCCAGAAACAACACTAGATGGTTTACTATTAGGCTTCATTTGTTGCTCAAATTCTTTTGCCACAATCTGATTTTCACTCTTATTTTTATCTTGTTTTGCTTTATTAGCTCGATTAATATCATCTTTCAAAATGGAATGGGGTCATAGGAAGCAAATAATATTTTATCCTTATGAACAAAATTATCTGATTGTTTCTACCATGGTGCAAATTTTTATCAAATTGCCATGGTTACCAAGTAATAAGGAACATGCTTGCATAGGTACCACATCACAATCAACATAATCAGCATATGTAGAGATACTAAAACACCCGAACAATCGTTTACCTTAACCTTCGCTGTTGTTGAACCATTGGATGTAGTAAGGATGTGGATGTGGTCTTGTGGTGAGATAGCTTCTCCACCATTCCATGCTAGCCAAGTTGTTGCAGCTCCTCCATCTATGATGGCCGAATAAACGTTCCTTCACAACTCCTTTGTATGGAACAAATTATGCCTCTGATTTTGCTCACTTGTGTAACCTGCCACTCAAAACACTTAAGCAACTAAACATTCAGACCTATCGGCATCTTGAACCATGTATTGCGTCTCAATGAATCATCTCCACCGTGTTCTTCATGTGTAATAAGAGCCAAATCTCTTCATCATAGTCACTGCGGACTCAACCCACCATCCTCGTGCAATCATCCCGCTGAGATTGGCATTCTCTGTAAAATGTCCTCTTCCCTTACCAGGACGACAAATAATATCCTTTCTGTGCCTGAAGGCGCCATGGAAGAAGAAGAGGCTTGTAGGCCCGGCCGGGTGCTCTTGGCGGAATAGTGGTGGTTGTGCCCTTTCTTGTATCCGGTTGGAGGGGGCCAATGGAATGCCGGTGTAGTAGAGCGTGTGGAAGTAGATGATGCCGTGGTGTCCATGATGAAATGACCTGGAGAAAAGTTAGTCGGCGCCAATGCCGTGATCCTGCACTTCCGTTCAGCTTTACAAGCAAGATGGAATAATCGGTGATATTATTATAATCCTTGTAGTCTAGAATGGTCTGAATCTCTCTATTTAATCCACCCAGAAAGCGTGCAACGCTTCATTCTCCTCAACAATACCCATCTAATAAAGCCGGTTTGTAATTCGATAATATTCTTCTACGAATTTTTTCCTTGTCTTAAGCGCTGCAATTTTGAAGTAATTCACGTTGATAATATTGGAACCCAAAGAGCATAGCAGTTTTCAAAGCAGCCCAAAAGTGGAAAGGATATAATCGACAATGTTGGACCACCAAACACATCAAAGCTAGTAAAGCACAAGCAATGACGGGAACCGTCTCTCCTGGGATATTGTAAACATGTAAATGGTTGTTCAGTTTCTAACTCCCAAGTAAGATATATATCAGAACATATCTACCCTCAAATGGTGGAATATTCAATTTCAGTTTAGGGAGATGGTCATGATCTCGTACTGAGGAGCCCTAACATTGCCATTATTTGCATGTGGGCGACACGGTGGTTGTGGTGCTGGTGGTTGGTGGTTACGATGTTGATCAACCTCATCCTCGTAATCTCCCACATAATCATCCTCCTCCACATCGGGCGGGAGCCCGAGTTATCAAACCGGCCCAGCTTGGCGGGTGAAGGGACCACGGCCCTTTCGGCCGGGGCTGTTTGGACGTGGAGGTGGTCGTTATTGTTGTTGTAGGGTCGTCGGTGCAGCCGGTGGTGGTGGTGGAAGGGCGGAGCAATTCATTAAATTTGTTATCGAGCTTTGTTTCCGCCTTCTCAATGCCATCTATCTTCTCCATGCCTCCATCAAATCTATTTGGTTTCTTCCTGTCCCTCCATTTCTTTGAAACTTATCATGAACTCTTTGTTTGTCATGTTCTCCCGGTCAGGTCTGGGCTTGAGATCCTGCCATGGTTAGCCAATAGAAACACACAAGAATATGATTCTCTGGAACTACAAAATTGTGGTGGTGGTGGTGTCACAAATCAAATCAACAAATCTCAAATTCTTACAGGTTCTTACCCGGTGATGATGGAATTGTAGTCAAAAACTCTCAAAAGCTTGGATAGGCGATTGCGGGGAGAGTCAAGCATACGATGTAGATGTATGTGGAGCTGGGAAGGCTTATAATATGGTAGCAAAAGGGACAATAATCAATTCGGAGATGCAAAGTTGAATAAGCGGCTCAGGATGAGTCTTGTCTTTGGTCCTGGCTGAACCAAATGCTAGAGGGAGCCTAGAACACTAACAAAATCCCGCGCTGCGTAAACAAGGAAAGCACACCGGAAAAAATTCGCTCTTTTTTTTTGCGCTGCTTTTTTCGCTGCTCTATTTTTTTGCGAAAAATCACTATAATGGCGAGTGTCTCAAAACTCTTCCAGGTCAAGACCGGGATGGGCAGAAATTTTTTGACCAATTTTTTTCGAAACCTACTCCGGCGGAAACCGGTCGGGAACTAGATGGATCTAAAACAAACCTAATATGCAAGGAACTTCGGATTGGTGGTGGATATATGGTGGTGGTATATGGCTGGTGGTGTAGCGGTGGTAGTATATGGATATGGATCGGTGGTGGTAAATGGACACGGATTTGGTGGTATATGGATCACGGTTCGGAGGCGGTGATGGTAGGTGGCGGAAGCGATGATGATGGTGCGGTGGCGGGTGACAACTTATGACCAGAACTTGAAACTCTAAAGGACTGGCGCTAAGACCAGCAACTAGACACGGGTGGCCCCAAATTCAACAAAGCAAATGATATAGGCAAAGGTGTCTCGTCTTTCGATGAGATGTTGGTTTCGCTTTGGAGAAAGTCGACTTTGGGATCCGACTCTGACGTCTGAAGGGCGTCGGCGCCTTGGTTCGCTAAACCAACTCCGAAGGTTATTAACCATGCGAACACGATCAACCCGACCACGAGGTTGTTTCCTGGAGCAAGCGAAGAACAAGCAAGAAACTGAGATTGCAATCTGGATATTGGAATATAAGATGAAAGCTTTATTGATCAAGGTGGGGTTACTGTGGCGCCTTTTCTGGTCGTTGAACACAAACGAAATCGGAATTGCAGCTAATCCTTTTAAAAACAAACCCAAAGTTAGGCGCCCTTGGGTGATTTGGAGGGAAAAGAATTTGGCCCGAGGAGGGTGCCAACCCTAACTTTGTTTCCCCACCGCCCTCTTTCCCAGGTATTTGGTTTTCCAAATCCGGGCCGGCCCTTTAAGGGAGGTGTGGGACACCTAAGATACCATGGGCAATTTTGGCAATTTGACGTTCCCCCAAAACCCTTTTGGGGGCCCCTTTTTCCTTTAAAGGAATTTTCCCCTTTTTCCCCCCGGGAATTTCCCTTTTTTCATGGTAGGGGGCCCCCAACCGGGGGGGGGAAAAAACCCCGGGGGGGGGAAAAAAAAAAAAAACCCGGGCCCGGGGGAAACCCGGCGGGAAAAACCCCCGGGGCCCCCGGAACCCCCCGAACAACCCCCCCGGGGGCCCCCTTCCCCCAAACCAAAAACAGGGCCCCCCCGGGGGGGGCCCCAAAAAACCCCCGGCCCCCGGGGGCCCCCCTTCCCCCCCCGGGGGGGGCCCCCCCCCCCCCCGGGGGGCCCCCAAAAAGGGGGACCCGGGGCCCCCCCCCCCCCCGGGGGGGGGGGCCCCCCCTTCCCCCTTTTTTTTCCCCCCCCAAAAAAGGTTCCCCCTTTGGGGGGGGGCCCCCCCCCCCCAAAAATTTTTTTCCTTTTTTTTTTTTTAAAAAACCCCCTTTTTTTTTTAAAAACCCTTTTTTTTCCCCCGGTTTTTTGTTTTTTTCCCTTTTTTTTGGGGAATTTTTTTTGGTTTTTTTAAAAAAAACTTTGGGGATTGGGTTTTTGGGGGGTTTTTTTCCCCTTTTCCCTTTTTTTTTTTTTTTGGTTTTTTGGAGGGGAAAAGGGAAAAATTTAAAAAAACCCCCAAAAAAAGGGGAAAAGGGAAAGGTGGGGGCCGGGGGGTTTTTTTGGGGGGGGGGGTTTTTGGGGGAAATTTTAAAAATTTTGGGGGGTTTTTTTTTTTTTTTTGGGGAAAAGGGAAAACGGGGAAAAAAAAAAGGGGAAAAAATTAATTAAACCCCCCCCAAAAAAAAAAACCCCCAAAAAAAGGGGGTTTTGGGGGTTTTTTTCCGGGGTTAAAAAAGAAAACCCTTTTTCCGGGGGGAAAAGGGGGGGCCCCGGGGGGGGGGGGGGGGGGGCCCGGGAAAACCGGGGGGGAAATTTTAAAAAGGGAAAATTTTTAAAAAATTTTTGGGAAAAAAAAAAAGGGGGAAAAAAGGGTTTCCCCCCGAAAAAAATTAAAAAAAAACCAAAAATTTCCCCCCGGGGGGGGGTTTTGGTGGGGTTTTTTCCCCAAAAAAAAAAAAACCGGGAAGGGGTTAAAAATTTTGGGGGGGTTTTTTTTTTGGGGGGGGGGGCCCGGGGTGGGGGGTTTTAACCGGGGGGATTGGGGGGAAAAAAAAAAGGGGGGGGAAAAGGGGGGGGGAAAAAAAAAAAAAAATTCCAAACCCTTTGGGTTTTTTTGGGGGGGCCCCCCCCAAAAAAAAAAAAAAAAACCCCCCCAAAAAACCCCCTTTTTGGAAAAAAAAATTTTTTTTAAAAAATTTAAAAAGGTTTTAAAAGGGGGGGAAAATAGGTTTAAACCAAAAAAAAAAAAGGGGGGTTTTAATTAAAAAAAAGGGCTTGGGGGGTTTTTTTGGGGGGGGGGTTGGGGGGGCCCCCAAAAATTTTTCCCCCCGGGTTAAAAATTTTAAATTTAATTTGGGGGGAAAAAAGGGGTTTAAAAATACCAAATAAAAAGGGTTAATTTTTAAATTTTTGGTTTAAAGTTGGGAAAAAATTTTTTTCCCCTTGCGGCCCCCCCTTTTTTAAAAACCCATTTTTTTCCCCCCCCAAAAAAAAAAAAAACCCTGGGGTTTTCCTTAAAAGGGAAAAGAAAAATTAAAAAAAAATTTAAAAAATTTTGGGAAAAGGGGGGTTTTTTTTCCCTTTTAAAAAATTTCCCGGGTTTTTAAAAGGGAAAAATTTTAAAAAAAACCCCCGGGCCCCCTTTTAAGGGTTTTTTTTTAAAAAAAAACCCCGGGGCCCTTTTTTTCCCCTTTGGCCCCCCCAAAAAAAAAAAACCCCAAAAATTTTTTTTTAAAAAAGGGGAATTTTTTTTTTTTTAAAATTTTTAAAAATTTTTTTTAAAAATTTTTCCCCCAAAAAAAAATTTTTAAAGGGGGGGAAAAAAATTTCCCCTTTTTTTTTAAAAAACCCATTTAAAAAAAAACCCCCCTTTTTTCAATCTTGGCTTTATCAACTTCAATTCCTGTGGAGTAACAACATAGCCAAGAAAAGATACTCGATCGGTGCAAAGGTGCACTTCCCAAGGTTACCAAACAAGCGTGCATCACGTAGAGCAATAAAAACACACGTAAATGTTCCAATGTTCTTCCAAAGATTTGCTATAAATCAATATATCATCAAAGTAAACTACCACAAATCGTCCAATGAAAGCACGTAAAACTTTGTTCATTAATCTCATGAAAGTACTAGGTGCATTAGTTAACCCAAAGGCATGACTAACCACTCATATAATCCAAACTTAGTTTTAAATGCTGTTTTCCATTCATCTCCCAATTTCATATGAATTTGATGGTATCCTCATAAAATCAACTTTGGAGAATATTGTAGAGCCACTCAATTCATCAAGCATATCATCTAGCCTAGGAATAGGATGGCGATAACGAATAGTAATATTATTAATGCCTCTACAATCAACACACATACGTGATGTACCATCCTTTTTTGGCACTAGTATAATAGGAACAACACAAGGACTAAGGATTAGCGTATATAACCTTTGTCGAGCAGCTCACTGTGCCTTGGCGCATAATCTCCTTCGTCTCCTCTCGATTGGTGCGGTATGGTGTGCGGTTGGGTAATGATGCACCGGGAATTAAGTCAATTTGATGCTCAATCCCTCGAATAGGTGGTAATCCGGTGGCACGTCTTGTGGAAAGGCGTCGGCGAACTCTGCAAAATGTTAGTGACAGCAGGAGGCAAAGAGGAAAACCGCGTCCTCGAATGAAAATAATGCCTCTTTGCACACAAAAGCATAGCAAACAGATTTGCTGAAATCTAGCTCATCAATATCAGATTTGGTGGCAAATAAACATGCACTTTTCAATTTAATTTCAGAAACAACACTAGATGGTTTATTATTAGGCTTCATTTGTTGCTCAAATTCTTTTGCCACAATCTGATTTTCACTCTTATTTTCTCTTGTTTTGCTTTATTAGCTCTATTAATATCATCTTTCAAAATGGAATCGAGTCATAGGAAGCAAAGTAATATTTTTATCCTTATGAACAAGAGTATACTGATTGTTTCTACCATGGTGTACTGAATTTTATCAAATTGCCATGGTCTACCAAGTAATAAGGAACATGCTTGCATAGGTACCACATCACAATCAACATAATCAGCATATGTAGAGATACTAAAATGCACACGAACAATACGTGTTACCTTAACCTTGCACGCTGTTGTTGAACCATTGGATGTAGTAAGGATGTGGATGTGGTCTTGTGGTGAGAGATAGCTTCTCCACCATCTCCATGCTAGCCAAGTTGTTGCAGCTCCCTCCATCTATGATGGCCTTGAATAGAACGTTCCTTCACAACTCCTTTGTATGGAACAAATTATGCCTCTGATTTTGCTCGACTTGTGTAACCTGCACACTCAAAACACGTTGAGCAACTAAACATTCATACCTATCGGCATCTTCAGCAGCCATGTATTGCGTCTCATGATCAGAATCATCTCCACCGTGTTCTTCATGTGTAATAAGAGCCAAAGTCTCTTCATCATAGTCACTAAGCGGACTCATACCCACCATCCTCGTTAGCAATCATCACCGCTGAGATTGGCATTCTCTCATAAAATGTCCTCTTCCCTTGTGACGACAAATAATATCACTTGTGTGCCTGTTGCGCCATGGAAGAAGAAGAGCTGTGTGTAGGCCAGCGGTGTGCTCTTGGCGGAGATAGTGGTGGTTGTGCACTTTCTTGTATCTGCGGTTGGAGGTGGCAGCCGGCGGAGGTGCCGGTGTAGTAAACGTGTGGAAGTAGATGATGCACGTGGTGTCCATGATGAAGATCGACCTGCGAGAAAAGTTAGTCCGCGCCAATGCACTGTGATCCTGCACTTCACGTTCAGCTTTACAAGCAAGATGGAATAATCGAGTGATATTATTATAATCCTTGTAGTCTAGAATGGTCTGAATCTCTCTATTTAATCCACCCGAGCGTGCAAGCATAGCTTCATTCTCCTCAACAATACCACATCTAATCAAGCCAGTTTGTAATTCGATAATATTCTTCTACGAATTTTTCCTTGTCTTAAGCGCTGCAATTTTTGAAGTAATTCACGTTGATAATATGGTGGAACCCAGCATGCGCATAGCAGTTTTCAAAGCAGCCCAAGTAGCTGGAAGAGGATATAATCTACAATGTTGAGACCACCAAACACATGCAAAGCTAGTGAAAGCACAAACAGCGGCGGGAACACGTCTCTCCTCGGGATATTGTAAACATGTAAATCGTTGTTCAGTTTCTAACTCCCAAGTAAGATATATATCAGGAACATATCTACCCTCAAATGGTGGAATATTCAATTTCAGTTTAGGGAGATGGTCATGATCGTACTGAGGGAGCCCTAACATTGCCATTATTTGCATGTGGGCGACACTGGTGGTTGTGGTCTTTGGTGGTTGCACGTGGTTCGATGTTGATCAACCTCATCCTCGTAATCTCCCATAATCATCCTCCTCCACATCAGCGACGGAGCCACGAGTATCAACGGCAGCACCGCACAGCTTGGCCAGTTGAAGAGGACACGGCTCGCTTCGGCGGAGGGCTGTTTACAGCGTGGAGGTAGTCGTTATTGTTGTTGTAGAGGTCGTCGGGTGCAGCGGTGGTGGTGGTGGAAGGCAGCGAGCAATTCATTAAATTTGTTATCGAGCTTTGTTTCAGCGCCTTCTCAATGCCATCTATCTTCTCCATGCCATCATCAAATCTATTTAGCACATCTTCCACCTGTCCACTCATCATTTGCTTTGAAACTTATCATGCAACTCTTTGTTTGTCATGTTCTCCCGTCAGTCTATGGCTTGAGATCCTGCCATGGTTAGCAACAATAGAAACACACAAGAATATGATTCTGAGACTACTAGGAAATTGTGGTGGTGGTGGTGTCACAAATCCGTCAAGCAAATCTCAAATTCTTACAGTTCTTACCCAGCAGCGGTGATGTGATCGGCAACCGTTGTAGTCAAAAACTCTCAAAAGCTTGGATAGAAGCGATTGCCGGGGAGAGTCAAGCATACGATGTAGATGTATGTGGAGCTGGGAAGGCTTATAATATGGTAGCAAAAAGGTCAACAATAATCAATTCAGAGATGCAAAGTTGAATAAGCGCTCAGCGATGATGCTTGTGCTTTGGTCTAGGCTGAACCGTGCTAGAGGCGAGCCTAGAACACTAACAAAATCACGGTAGCTGCTGCGTAAACAAGGAAAGCACACTCTGGAAAAAAAATTAGCTCTTTTTTTTGCGCTGCTTTTTTGCGCTGCTCTATTTTTTGCGAAAAATCACTATAATGGCGAGTGTCTCAAAACTCTTCCTGAGTCAAGCCGGCGGGATGGGCACGAAAGTTTTTCGACCAATTTTTTTTTGAAACCTACTCCGGCAAGGAAACACGAATCGGGAACTAGATGGATCTGAAAACAAACCTAATATGCAAGGAACTTCGGATTGGTGGTGGATATATGGTGGTGGTATATGGCAGCGGTGGTGGTAGCGGTGGTAGTATATGGATATGGATCGGTGGTGGTAAATGGACCGCGGATTGGTGGTGGTATATGGATCACGGATTCGGGCGGTGATGGTAGGTGGCAGAGGCGATGATGATGATGGTGCGGTGGTGGCGTGACAACTTATGACCGAACTTCGAAACTCTAAAGGACTAGAGCGCTAAGACCAGCAACTGAGACACGGCGATGCAACATAAATTCAACAAAGCAAATGATATAGGCAAAGGTGTCTCGTCTTTCGATGAGATGTTGGTTTTCGCTTTGGAGGAAGTCGACTTTGACGATCCGACTACGACGTCACGAGGGCGTCGCGCCTTAGCAATCGCTAAACCAACTCCGAGAGGTTATTAACCATGCGAACACGATCAACCTGACCACGAGGGTCTGTTTCCTGCGAGCAAGCGAAGAACAAGCAGAAACTGAGATTGCAATCTGGATATTGCGAATATAAGATGAAAGCTTTATTGATCAAGGTGGGGTTACGTGGCGCCTTTGTGCAGTAGTTGAACACAAGCGAAATGCAGCGAAGTTGCAGCTATGGCGAACTTTTAATCTAAACAAAACCCAAAGTCTAAGCGCGCCCTAAGGGCTGTATATATGGAGGAAGAGGAGAATTTCGTGGCCCTTGAGGGAGGGTCGAAACCAACCCTAACTCTTGTTTCCCCACATCTGAGACTCTAAAACCAGCCTATACTTAAGTATTTCGAAATTACATGGGCTGGCCCAATATTAGGGTGACCTTGGCACCTAGATAGCCTATGGGCGAATATTATGAAGTGGCATCTTGTATATTTCGTCCAAGGCCTCATGCACTCATTAGGGTGGCTTCAAAGTCCTGGAATCATCACTTGTAACTCCGTTCTTGTTCCCCTTAGCATGCCAACATCTCCATGCTTGAACTTGCTCCAAGGTTCATCCTTCTTGTCCATGGTAGGCCCTTCATTTGTAAGCAAAACAAATGTATCCAATTTAGGAAGCATCATATTCTCATGAACATTGGAATCGTTACCAAGAAGCGGAAGTACGATAATTCAATTGGCGTGCTGAGCTCTAGTAATTGGTCCCAGTATGTATAGCAGCATGGGCTGTGGGTGTAACAATGGTATTGATTTCCTCATCATCATCCCTTCTTGAAATAAAATCGACCTCGAAAGCTCATCTTCCTCACCCAAATAAGGCTTCAAATATGCAATGTTAAAAGTGGGACTAACCCCAAAATCTGCGAGGCAGCTCAAGTTTATATGCATTATCATTTATTTTCTCTAACACCTTAAATGGACCATCAGCACGTGGCATTAGCTTTGATTTAGCAAATTAGAAACCTATCCTTACATAAATGTAACCAAATAAGATCTCGGTGTAAAGACAACATGTTCTCTACCCTTATCTCCGGCAAGTTTATATTTAGCATTCATCGCTCAATGTTTTCTTAGTTATCTCATGCATTTTTCAAATCAATTCAGCACGTTCTTTAGCATCAAAATTAACCTTCTCCGAAGATGGAAGAGGCAACAAACAATACGTGCGAGGTAGGAAGCCATACACAATTTCAAAGGGCACATCTTAGTAGTAGAATGCAATGAGCGATTATAAGCAAATTCAATATGAGGCAAGCATTCTTCCCACATTTTCTTATTATTCTTCAAAACAGCCCTAAGCATAGTAGACAATGTTCTATTGACTACTTCAGTTTGTCCATCAGTTTGAGGGTGACAAGTAGTACTAAAAAGCAGTTTAGTCCCCAACAGCCCATAAACATCTCCAAAAGTGGCTAAGAAATTTAGTATCACGATCTGAAACAATAGTATTTGGCACACCATGCAAGCGAATAATTTCACGAAAGAACAAATCAGCAACATTAACGACATCATCGCTTTTATGACATGGTATAAAGTGTGCCATTTTCGAGAATCTATCCACGACAACAAATATGCTATCCCTCCCTTCTTTGTTCGAGGTAAACCTAAAACAAAGTCCATAGATATATCCTCCCAAGGAACACTAGGTACGAGGCAAAGGCATATATAAACCATGAGGATTGAGTCGTGACTTAGCTTTTTGACATGTAGTGCAGCCAGACAACAAAGCGCTCAACATCCCGTCTCATCTTTGGCCAAAAGAAATGTGTAGCAAGTATATCCTCCGTCTTCTTGGCGCAAAGTGTCCCATTAATCCTCCTCCATGCGCCTCCTGCAACAACAAAAGGCGAACAGAGCTAGCAGGAATGCATAGCTTGTTAGCACGGAACATGATAGAGGCAAAGGTGTCCGTCTTTCGATGAGATGTGGTTTCGCTTTGGAGGAAGTCGACTTTGGCGATCCGACTACGAGCGTGCGAGGGCGTCGCGCCTTGCAATCGCTAAACCAACTCCGAGAGGTTATTGACCACGCCGAACACGATCAACTGACCACGAGGTGCATTTCCTGCGAGCAAGCGAAGAACAAGCAAGAAACTGAGATTGCAATCTGGATATTGCGAATATAAGATGAAAGCTTTATTGATCAAGGTGGGGTTCGTGGCGCCTTTGTGCAGTCGTTGAACACAAGCGAAATGCTTGAAGTTGCAGCTATGGCGAACTTTTAATCTAAACAAAACCCAAGGTCTAAGCGATGCCCTAAGGGCTGTATATATGGAGGAAGAGGGGAATTTCGTGGCCCTTGGTGGAGGGTCGAAATCAACCTAACTCTTGTTTCCCCACATACGGACTCTAAAACAGCCTATACTTAAGTATTTCGAAATTACATGGGCCTGGCCCACTAATAAGGTGACGTGACACCTAGAATAGCCTCGGGGCGACATTTATGAAGTAGCATCTTGTATATTTCGTCCAAGGCTTCATGCATCCATTATGGTGGCTTCAAAGTCCTGAAATCATCACTTGTAACTCCGTTCTTGTTCCCCTGCGCATGGCATTATCTCCATGCTTGTTCTTGCTCAATGTCCATCCTTCTCAAGCTAGGGCCTTCATTTGTAAGCAAAACAAATGTATCCAATTTAGGCAGCATCATATTCTCATGAACATTAGAATCATTACCAAGCGAAAGTACACGATAATTTAATTGGCGTGCGCGAGCTCTAGTAATTGGTCCAGTATATGTAGCAGTTGGGGCTGTGGGTGTAACAATGGTATTGATGTCCTCATCAGAACACAAAACCATCATGAATAACGAACTTGTTCCATGTTCTTCCTTCTTTACAATTCTGCATTACATCTTTAAAATCAGCATCATGCACATATTGATCTTTGATGGTCTCCAAACCAAATATTTTGAAGTCAAGTTGTGAAAGCATAGTATAGCGACAAGACAAAGCATCAGCAATAACATTTTCTTTACCCTTCTTGTGTTTAATGACATAAGGGAAAGTCTCAATGAATTCAACCCATTTAGCATGTCTACGATTCAGTTTAGCTTGACTTTTAGTATGTTTCAAAGATTCATGATCAGAATGTATAACAAATTCTTTGGGCCATAAATAATGTTGCCATGTCTCTAAAGTCGAACAAGAGCATATAATTTGTCATAAGTAGAATAGTTCAGACTAGGCCCACTCAATTTTTGAGAAAAGTATGCAACAGGTTTGCCATCTTGTAATAACACACCTCTAATCCAATTCCACTAGCATCACATTCAAGCTCAAAAGTCTTATTGAAGTCGGAAGTTGGAGTAAAGGGCATGTGTCAACTTATCTTTCAATACCGTGAAGGCTTCTTCGTAGGTACCCCAAACAAAAGTGATGCGGAGCATCTCGGTCATCACCATGTCAAGAGTCATTTGGCAAGTGACACGTGCAACCTCTACTTCTCATACATAAAGGTGAATCTTCTCCTTTACGTGTTCACTTGACCCCTTCGAGGATGGTATACTACTTGACACTTCTCCCGTGTGCATGCATAAGTATTGCCAGACTTCACGGATGTCGAGGAGGAGTACAAGCGCCAAGAGCGACTACACCGTCCATGAGGAAGCATGGAAGAGAAGGAGAAGAGAACACAGCCGCTCGAGCAGTGGTACTACCGCCCACTCCAAGCGGTACTACCGCTAAGGCCATCAAGCGGTACTACCGCCCTCCAAGCGGTACTACCGCTCAAAGCGTACCTACCGGCCATGAGCCAGTACTACCGCCTGCACATCTTGTGACTTGCAGACCTTTGGCCTTGTATCCCTCTCCACTTACCCCTTCGTGGCTTAGACTATAAATAGACCACCTCCACTTCCTTTCTATGGTTAGCAAATATGATAGCTCATTCTTAGGTGAGCTTTGCTCCTACCTCTACTCTTGAGAGAGAGACCCCTACTCCATTGGAGGCCAAGACCTCCATCTAGGAGAAGATCCTGCGGGATATATCATCAAGACCCCCTCTTGGGCGGCCCCCTTCAAGACCTCCTCACGGAGATGAACTCTACCTTGTATCTTTCCCTTTGTTGTTCGTGTACCTTGTGGATCTTGTGTGTTTGATTGTCTAGTGGATGTGTGATTGGACTTGTTCTTGAGTGTTTCCCCCTGTGATTTCTCTCCGTTCTTCCCCGTGTTCATCGTGTTCTTGAGGATCCCTCCAAGCGTGAAAGATCGGCGCCATAGGGTTCCACCTACATCATCTATGGTATCATGAGCCACGTTGATCACGTTTTTGGAGCCCTACCCTCTTTTCTAGCTTGATTTTGTTGATTTCGTCCTAAATCCGAAAATCCCCACCAAAAATAGCCCCAATTTTTTTGTGATTTGTTAGTTTTGATGTTGTTTTGTTGATTTTGATCCAATGATTTGCTTGGTTTCAAGTGGATCTAGCATTCCCCAAGTTTCCCCATCTTTCCTCCACGAAATCTCTCAATTTTGACCTGAAATCATCCATTTCCGCCCCAAAATCACGCCCTACCGGTTTGCGAAAAATCCCGACCTGGCGGTACTACCGCCCTTCAATGATACTACCGCTTAGCACCTCAAGCGGTACTACCGCCCTTCAGCGACACTACCGCCCCTCGGTGCTAGATTTTGCGAAAAAAACCCGACACGGCGGTACTACCGCCCATTCAAGCGGTACTACCGCTTCAGTGATACTACCGCCCTCCCAGCAGTACCACCGCCCCAATTCAGTTTTTCCGTTTCACCGTTTGGCCATAACTAATTCATCCAGTCCGATTTTGACGTTCTTTAGCTCGTTTGAAGCTATTGACACCCCCTTCCATAAAAATACTACCATCACCATTTGACTCCATCAAATTTTGTGAACTTTGGCATCTTTGCCTGGGGCTTCCATACATCCTCCGCATAACCACCACCGACTTCCGCAACCTAACCAATTTTGTTCCCCATAGCATTAGTGGTTTGCTTGAGTAGTGATTCGAGTCTCCTAAGGTGTTTCGGCTACTTAGGGACGATTGCTTCTTCATCAACCACCACCACCACTTCCACATTGGCTTGCCCACCATACACTTCCGACAACCCAACTTAACCCAATAGTTGTTTGAGCTTGTTTGAGTTGTGGCTTATGTCTCCTAAGGTGTTTCGGCTACTTAGGGATGGCAACTTCAACTCCGACACGTGTATAGCCCATCATTCAGACCTCCCTTTGCGGAGAAGACCATCATCAAGACCTCCTCATGGAGAAGAACGGCTACCATTTGTATCGTCCTTTGTTGACCTTGAATCATGTATCTCCCTTTATGTTCTTTGATCTAGCATTTGTGTGACCGATTCCTTGTTGGTTGAGTGTTTTCCCTCGTTCCTCCCCGTGATTTCCTCGTGTTCTTCCGCTCGTTCTTCGTGATTCCCCCGTAGGATCCGCTCCAACGTGAAAGATCGTCCACGTAGGGTTCCGCCTACATCATCTATGGTATCATGAGCCACGTTGATCACGTTTTGGAGCCCCTACCCTCTTTTCTAGCTTGATTTTGTTGATTTCGTCCTAAATCGAAAATCCCCACCAAAATAGCCCCAAATTTTTTTGTGATTTGTTAGTTTTGATGATGTTTTGTTGATTTTGATCCGTGGATTTGCTTGGTTTCAAGTGGATCTAACATTCCCCAAGTTTCCCACTTTCCATCCACGAAATTTCTCAATTTTGACCCCGAAATCATCCATTTCCGCCCAAAATCGCGCCCCTATCCGGTTGCGAAAATCCCAACACGGCGGTACTACCGCCCTTCAAGCGGTACTACCGCTTAGCACCTCAAGCGGTACTACCGCCCTTCCAGCGCTTTACCGCCCCTCGAGCCAGATTTTGAAAAAACCCGACCGGCGGTACTACCGCCCGTTCAGCAGTACTACCGCTTCTGTACTACCGCCCTCCAGCAGTACTACCGCCCTAGCCAGATTCAACCTTCCGACTTTCACCGTTTGGCCATAACTAATTCATCCGGGTCTGATTTTGGCGTTCTTTAGCTCGTTTTGAAGCTATTGACATCCCCTTCAATAAAAATACTACCATCACCATTTGACTCCATCAAATTTTGTGAACTTTGGCATCTTTGCCTAGGGCTTCCATACATCGTCGCATAACCACCACCGACTTCATAACCTAACCAATTTTGTTCCCCATAGCATTAGTGGTTGTTTGGTAGTGATTCGAGTCTCCTAAGGTGTTTGGCTACTTAGGGCGATTGCTTCTTCATCAACCACCACCACCACTTCCACATAACCTTGCCCACCATACACTTCCGACAACCTCAACAACCCAATAGTTGATTGAGCTTTTTGAGTTGTTGCTTGTGTCTCCTAAGGTGTTTGACTACTTAGGGGCGGCAACTTCAACTCCGGCGTGTATAGCCCATCATTTCACTTCCGCATTGCCAAGTGCAAACCACCACCGCATTCCGCTACCACCATTTTGACATTTGGCGTTTGAGATTTTGAGTTCGCGGTTTTCCGTTTCCTAAGGTGTTTGGCTGCTTAGGGCGAGTCTCCATCATCTTGGTATCTACATCAAAACGCGCTACTCATCATCGCCGAGACGGTAACCTCCATATCATCTTGGTATCGTGGTATCCCTCCATTGTATATTCCCTTACCATTGCATTGTTAACCCTAGCCTTACTTTTGCGTTACTTGCCTATCGAGACTAGCCATTTGAGTATTGCGGCAGCGTTACTTGTGCACATTAGTGATCTACACCATCCATTGCATACATACCATATCATATTGGTATCATATCATCCATTGTGTCTCAAGTTTGTTCCGTATATACACAATTGCTCTCTTAGTTTGTGCATTGTGCAAAATTGGCCATCTAAAAAAAGAAATAAAGCTTTTAAGCAAAGAAAGAGAAGCAAAGAGCTTGTAAGCAAGTGCCATAGCATCATACCACATTGCATATAAGATTGTCATATCCGATCATCTTGGATCATCTTGAGAGAAACACCGGGAACCATACATACATAGCATATTTATGATAGAAGTTTATCCATTTGCATCTTATAGGTTGTGCACAAGTGTCGTATCCGCCTATTGAGCAATCGTGCTAGCGTCTCTCTTGAGTTGTGCAACACTGGCGTTTTCGTGAATTCCACATTTGTGCTCATTCCTTGGTTGCACGACCCCATTTATCTATCCGTGTGTGTGTTTCCGTGTGCCATTGTTTGCTAGTGGCCCATTTGTTTCACTTGCAAATTTGTGAATCTCTTTCAACATTATTGACTCTTGCTAACATTTTGCATTAAATTTTGTGCCACTATCCTCACGAGCTCCTCCATAAGCTTTACTTGTGTAGGTGTGAGAACCGACAAGATTGGTACCAATAGTGCTATTTCATTATCCGCATTTGAGTGAACTTGATTCATTGTCAACATCGGTCAAGGTACATTAGTATAAGTTCTTCTCTTTCTCCCACTCATATTTGCTCGAGTCTTGTGATGGATAGGCAAGGCATTTCATCTCCGGTCTTCGACAACAACGACGGCGTGAACAACTACATCACCAGCGTCTCTCTTGATCTACAACGACAAGTGCAAAGCACACAATCAAGATTTCGAGGCGCGCCGAGAACATCTCCATCGACATTCATCACTCCGAAGCAAGGAGAAGGGACTACTTGATAAAAGCTTGCCGCACATAAAGAGGAGCAAGATGCAAGGATGGAGGAGATTCGGGCCTTGATCAAGTCTTCTTCCCTTCGTCATCTTCAAAGCGGCGACGTTCAAGCCATAAGTCTTGGGCGCCCAAGCGATGCAAGCGCAAATCGTCCTCGTCCACATCTTGGCGACCACCATCACATTCGTGATCAACATCGTCATGAAGGGCAAGTCACCTCAAGCATCATGTGCACGGCGGCGACGACGACATCTTCTCGAGCTCAAACACGACAACGACACCATCATCATGAAGATGCTCCTGGCGCAAATGCACAAGTCCCAACACGCCAAGTCGAGCTTCATAAGCACAAGAAGACGGCGAGGCGACCACCATCAAGGCGGCGCTTCGGCTACATCTACCACTTGGCATCTTAGCCAAGTGTTCTCAAAGGCATCTTAAGCCTTTGGACGTCGGCATCTTCGCCTACTTCCCGTATGCGCCTACATCGACTTCATCAAGTCCAAGGCGACCACCTCTGGCGAGGCGACACTTCCATCTTGAAGCCCCTCAAGGAAGATGGCGAGCATGGGAAACTCCCTTGGTCATGGAGGCGAGCTATGAGGTGCCACATCATATGGGCCTCCAACACCAAGGCGGTGACAAGGCAGTCGAGCAAGGGCCATCCCCCCGACCACGGCGACGGCGCGAACCTCTTCAACAACATGAAGGCAGGCGCCCACATTGGAATCATACTCGAGTCAAGCTCTGCGACCTCGCATGGAGACATTGCACCTACATCTCTCCGGCACCCACATATGAGATGCCCCAATTGCCATGTGAGGAGGCCACCACCACATAGTGACATGGTGACTACACCATGCGTGACATTGAGAGCATTTCCTATGAGAGGATGAGTGTGACCACCACTAGCCCCACATGAGAGCATGCCACACATCCTATGTGAGGTTGGCGCCATTTGGTGACTCCACCCACCATACAGTGAGAGCATCCTTGAGGGAGTGAGTGAGGCACAACACTTAGTGAGTGAGGTAGTTGACCACGGCACATGAGGCCACTATGACTTCTAACGACTTAACCTCTACTCCTAGTGTGTTTTCTTCTTTGGTGCTAGGTCTCCTACATGGCGACATGCCTATCCTCGGAGTCCATCCCTACATTGGAGATGGCGATGGCCATGGTGGACGATGATGCACCCCCATGGTTCCATCAAGATGAAGATGACAACAGGGCGATCTTCAACACCTCACCTACAACACATGGCGGCGCTCAATGGTAACATAGGTGATGGTGCTTCTCTTGTCCCATTAGTGGACTCCCTTACCATCGATTGCTCCCATGATGTCGACCCACCTATTACCATTCTTCATGCTAGTGAAACTTCTTCATGCCTTGACTTAGCTATTTATGATGAATATGATGATGAGCATGTTGAGTTGCCTAGATGTGATGCTATGCTTCATAGGATATCTTGTGAAAATTCTATTGGTCACTTCATGTTTGACAATCCATTGAATTTGTCATATGCTATGAGTGAGATCTCCCATATTGCATCATTTCAATCTCAACATAGTAACTATGCATGCCCCATTAAAATAAATCCCATTTGCACTTATGGCATAGATGACGAGATGATGGTCATTGGCCTTTGCTTCTCTTGTGATGATATTGCCATGCTTCCTTTACATGATTTATGCAATTCATCTAATATTCCATGCCATGATCACATTGTTCCAAATATGCATTGTTTTGGATGTTGTCAATATTCTCCATGTGATGTTTCCATTAATGCTCATGAGGAGACCCCCATAGTTTCCTCATGCATATTAGGAGATTTTGATTCATCCCATATTTTGCATGATTTCCATGATTGCTTGCACCATATGCATTCCATGAATAACAATGCTCTAGATATTGCTCATGATGCATTACATCCTTTGAGTCTCCATTATGCAATACAAAATAACAAACCTATCATGATGGATGACATGTTTCTATATCACGCATCTCATTTATTTGAGCATTGGATATTTTGTGCTAACCGACACATGCACGTGCGCATCATGATGGATGATGTGTACATATACCATGCACACACAATTTTCTCTTTGCCTTTGTTTTGTGTAGGTACTTATGAACACTCGTCAACCTCACAATCCCATGAGTTAATGAAGCTTGAGCTCTTGAAACAACGATGACTTGGGATCCGTGGACTATCCTTACCACGTTCCCTTGGCGCAAGGACTACGCGCATCTCTTCTACTTGGCTCTCCACGGCTATGGGCTATTTACCACTTGCCACCTTATGCTCATTTACCGTGTTCACTTGGCATGTTATGCTTGCTTCTATGCCTTTGCCATGCACTTGTGACCCTTGCTTGCATCTACCCATGTTTTATCATTATGCTACTTCTATGTGTATTTGCATGCTTGGTGGAGATCCTTGTTGCTATTGCCATGTTTATCATGTGCCCCATGCTATTGATGCTATTTTGCTCATATCTTGCTTTCATGCTTGTGCTATGACATGTGAATTATTCATGCCCACTATTTGCACACATGACATGCTTACCATGATCCCTTCTAGTACGTTGCATCTTACTTTACTAGCTTGCTTGACTTGATCGCTATGATTTCTTACTATGTTGCATCACCCATGTTCCTCTATCACTTGCTTTCTTGGGTTGATGACATATATGTTCATGCCTCTCACATGATATATCTTGTTTATTGTCGCTTGCCTCCTATAGTTGCCTCTATGCTTCATGATCTTGGAGACTTGGAAAATTCACTTGTGATGCATGCTTGTTTACTTGGGCCTATTGTATTTGGTTGTTCTCGCATCATATGCCTCCATACTATGAAATGCTCCCTTGTACTTTCTTATGATGAGCATGATGCATACACTTGTTGGGTATCTTACCACTCGAATGATAGGTTTTGCACTTCCGCTAACCTCATTTGTTTTTCCGAGTGTTTGTCATGTTCTTTCGTTTTGAAGGATTCACAAGGCATTACCGTCACGAGACATATTGGTTACGTGAAGGCATACATGATGTCGACACCAACATTTCGACATCCTCATAAGGTGAACTCCTTCTTTTGAGCCATCCTCAAGTTTGCATATTGGATGGGTCATTCTTTCATGTTGTTTCCTTCTTATTGTCCACATGATACATCTATTGGATGGAGGATCGACATTGGAGATTGGCTCTATGGACCTTTACTTTGAGGGCTTCGGACTTATGGGATGCACCTTGAATTCCACTCATGCCACGACATCGAGCATTGGTACACCACCATCTCCATATTTGTTGATTGTGCTCATACATGTCATGCTCGATGGATATATCATTCTCACCACAAGTTTGCACCCTATGCATGGATTGACACACATTATGATTGCCTTGTTGCATCTTGTTACTACCAGCTCTGTCTTGGCCATGGGCCTTTGGCCTTGTATCCCTCTCCCTTACCCCTTCGTGGCTTAGACTATAAATAGACCACCTCCACTTCCCATGAGCTCATTCTTAGGTGAGCTTTGCTCCTACCTCTACCGACTACCACTCCCATGGAGTTCAAGACCTCCATGTGAGAAGATCCTGCGGGATATCATCAAGACCCCCTTGCGGGAAGATCCTTCTAGGGCCTTTGGCCTTGTATCCCTCTCCCACTTACCCCTTCGTGGCTTAGACTATAAATAGACCACCTCCACTTCCTTTCTAGGGTTAGCAAATATGATAGCTCATTCTTAGGTGAGCTTTGCTCCTACCTCTACTCTTGAGAGAGAGACCCTACTCCATTGGAGGCCAAGACCTCCATCTAGGAGAAGATCCTAGACCACCTCCACTTCCTTTCTAGGGTTAGCAAATATGGATATATCATCAAGACCCCTCTTGGGACCCCCTCGGACCCCTTCAAGACCTCCTCACGGAGATGAACTCTACCTTGTATCTTTCCTTTGTTGTTCATGTACCTTGTGATCTTGTGTGTTTGATTGTCTAGTGGATGTGTGATTGGACTTGTTCTTGAGTGTTTCCCTTGTGATTTCTCCCGTTCTTCCCGTGTTCTTCGTATTTCTCCGTGGGATCCTCCAAACGTGAAAGATCGACGATATAGGGTTCCACCCTACATCATCTATGGATTAGAGCTTAGGTTGATCACGTTTTTGGAGCCCCTACCCCTCTTTTTCTAGCTTGCTTTTGTTGATTTCGTCCTAAATCCGAAAATCCCCACCAAAAATAGCCCCAATTTTTTTTGTGATTTGTTAGTTTTGATGATGTTTTGTTGATTTTGATCTGTGGATTTGCTTGGTTTCAAGTCGATCTAGCATTCCCCCAAGTTTCCCCACTTTCCATCCACGAAATCTCTCCAATTTTGACCCCAAAATCATCCATTTCCGCCCAAAATCGCGCCCTATCCGGTTCTGAAAAATCCCGACACGAGCGGTACTATCGCCCTTCAAGCGGTACTACCGCTTAGCACCTCAAGCGGTACTACCGCCCTTCAAGCGGCACTACCGCCTCCCGAGCCAGATTTTGCGAAAAAACCCGACACGAGCGGTACTACCGCCCGTTCCAAGCGGTACTACCGCTTCACGAGCGTACTACCGCCCTCCCGAGCGGTACTACCGCCCTACCCAGTTTCAGCTTTCCGAGTTTCACCGTTTTGCCCATAACTAATTCATCCGGAGTCCGATTTTGACGTTCTTTAGCTCGTTTTGAAGCTATTGACATCCCCCTTCCCATAAAAGTACTACCATCACCATTTGACTCCATCAAATTTTGTGAACTTTGGCATCTTTGCCTAGGGCTTCCGCCACATCCTCCGCATAACCACCACCGACTTCCGCAACCTAACCAATTTGTTCCCCATAGCATTAGTGGTTGCTTGAGTAGTGATTCGAGTCTCCTAAGGTTTTTCGGCTACTTAGGGACGATTGCTTCTTCATCAACCACCACCACCACTTCCACATAACCTTGCCCACCATACACTTCCGACAACCCAACTTAACCCAATAGTTGATTGAGCTTTTTGAGTTGTGGCTTGTGTCTCCTAAGGTGTTTCGCTACTTAGGGACGGCAACTTCAACTCCGACACGTGTATAGCCCATCATTCCACTTCCGCATTGCCAAGTGCAAACCACCACCGCATTCCGCTACCACCATTTTGACATTTGTCATTTGAGATTTTGAGTTCGCGGTTTTCCGTTTCCTAAGGTGTTTCGCCACTTAGGACGAGCCTCCATCATCTTGGTATCTACATCAAGAACACCGCCACTCATCATCGCAAGGACGGTAACCTCGACGACACCATTATATATTCCCCTTGCAAATTGCATTGATAACCCCTAGCCCATTTTGCGTTACTTGCCTATCGAGACTAGCCATTTGAGTATTGCCGGCAACGTTACTTGTGCACATTAGTGATCTACACCATCCATTGCATACATACCATATCATCTTGGTATCATCATATCATCTTGTGTCACAAGTTTGTTCCCGCATACACACAATTGCTATCTTGGTTTGTGCATTGTGCAAAGTGGCCATAAAAAAAAGAGAAATAAAGCTTTTAAGCAAAAGAGAGAAAGAGCAAAGAAGCTTGTAAGCAAGTGCCATAGCATCATACCACATTGCATATAAAATTATCATATCCGATCATCTTGGATCATCTTGAGAGAAACACCGGGAACCATACATACATAGCATACTTGGGATAGAAGTTTATCCATTTTGCATCTTATAGGTTGTGCACAAGTGTCGTATCCGCCTATTGAGCAATCGTGCTAGCGTCTCTCTTGAGTTGTGCAACACGAGCGTTTTGGTGGATTCCACATTTTGAGCTCATTCCTTGGTTGCACGGCCCCATTTATCTATCCGTGTGTGTGTTTCCGTGTGCCACATATTGCTATTGGTCTACTTGTTTCGCTTGCGAATTTGTGAATCTCTTTCCACATTATTGACTCTTGCTAACATTTTGCATCAAATTTTTGTGCCACTATCCTCACCGAGCTCTACCATAAGCTTTACTTGATAGGTGTGAGTGAACAAGTCCGTACCAATTCCACTATTCTTTCATCTCACATTGAGTGAAGCAGGATACATCCTCAACTTTGGGAAAAGGTAACTTGGTATTGTTTATCTCATTTCCTACTCACCTCTACTCGAGTCTTGTGATGGATAGGCAAGGCATTTCACCTTCGGTCTACAACAACAACGGCGAGTTCGATGCCACGAACAACAACTACGACACCAAGATGCAAGCTAAAATGGAGGAGATCAAATCCTCATCAAGTCCTACAAGCGATCTTCCTCATCTTGAGAAGGCGCTCAAGAGCGAATCCTTCCGGCGACCATCTCCGGCAACATCACATCGGCATCGACACCATCATCAACAAGAACGTGAAGGTCAAGAGCTCAACATCAACAACCGCTCAACGACTTCACCATCTCCTTGGCATCTTCGCCAAGCGACTTTAAAACCTCTTCGCCCGGATATTCGGCATCTTCGCCAACAAGCACCCCAAGACTACGCCAAGAGAAGCTCCCCAAGCTCAAGTCCGCGACTTCCACGAGCTACTACGACCTCGACATCGACCACGAGATTCCTTTCTATGGGACTCAAGAACCCGAGGAGTACCTCGAGTGGGAGCGTTTGATGGACGACTACCTCAAGCTACATCAAGTTCCTCCGAAGATCAAGTGAAGTGCGCCACAAGAAACTTCCACGACTACGCCTCGACATGGTGGCTTCACACACCTTTGAGCACTACGACATGAGTTGGCCCAAGGCGAAGAGAGCTTTGCGGCGAGAGTTTGTGCCTCCAACCTACGGAACAACTTCTTCGCCAATTGGAGAACACCATCCAAGGATCCAAGTCCATCGACGCGTACTTCAAGGAGATGAAGATTGCCTTCTGACGAGCGGTGTGGATGACCCCATTTCGATGAAGTTCCACTTCATGATGGGATTGAACAACGACATCTCCAAGACTATCTTCCTCGAGAACTACAAGTCCATCGACGACTACTACATTGGTGCTCTCAAGGCGGAACAAGAACTCATGAAGGCCAAGGCTTCTCCACCCCAAGCACACTTCACGGCGACCAAGCTCTACAACAAGCATGAGGCTAGTACCACCATGATGTCCAAGCCCGACAAGCTCCAAGGCGATGCTCCCAAGTGCGACTTCACCGCCATCCCTCTTTGTGGCATTGATGATGCCGAGTCTACCTTGACTCTTTTTCAAGATGGTGCGGCGACAAAGCACGACTACGGAGACCTTCAAGGACCAAGCTTTGGAGGCAAGCGACAAGGTGGCGAGCAAGGATGATGCTTCCATCTTAGGAGGCGAGAGTTATGTTGTGCCATCTTGGCCTTCATCCACGACAGCGATGGCGAGATGATCGAGCATGGGATTTTCCTTCGGTCATGGAGGAGAGTGATGATGTGCCATCTTCGGCCTTCATCCAGGGCGACGGCGATGAGATGGTTGAGTATTTCACTTCGACCACAGCGACGTATGATGACTTGAGCGACTTGTGCCACCATATTGAGAGTGAGAGTGACTTCACCACTAGCCCCATATATGACAAGTTGCCCCAATTCTCATGTGAGGAGAGCCACAACCACCACTTGAGTGAGATGAGTGACTCCACCATACGTGAGTTTGAGTGCACCTATTTTGAGGGAGTGAGTGAACCACCACATAGAGAGTGAGATAGTTGATAGGTCATGTGAGGCCACTTTCAACACTAACGACTTGACCTCTACCTCTATTGTGTCTTCTCATTTGGTGCTAGGTCCCATTTATGATGACGCGCCGATCCTCGGCGACTTCGTCCTCCCTTTGGACAAGGCGATGGCCATGGTGGAATATGATGCACCCCACATGGTTCCATCAAGATGAAGATGACCACCATTTGGTCTTTCCCACCTCACCTACACCACTTGAGTGGAATGACAAAGGTAACAAAGGTGACGGTGATGCTCTCGTCCCACTAGTGGACTATTTTGACATTGATTGCTTGCATGATGTTGATCACCCTATTGACATGCTTCATTCTAGTATGATTTCCCCATGTGATGATTTGCCCATTTATGATGAATATGATGATTCTCATGTGGAGTCTATTAGTTGTGATGCTATGTTACATAGGATTTCTTGTGACAATTCTTTAGGTCACATCATGTTTGCTAATCCGCTTGACTTATCATATGCTATGCATGAGATCCATCATATGTCTTATTTGCAATCTCTTCATAGTGACTATGCATATGCCATTAAAATAAACCCAATTTGCACATATGGCATAGATGACAAGCCCATGGTTATTGGCATTTGTTTTTCTTGTGATGATATTGATTTGCATCATTTATCTCATATGCCATGCCATGCCCACCTAGCCCGGATATGCATTGTTTTGGATGTTGTCCATTTTCTCCAAATGATGTTTCCAATATTGCTCATGAGGAGACCCCCATAGTTTCCTCATACTTGTTAGGAGATTTTGATCCATCCCATCCATTGCATGATCCCAATACTTGTGTGCACCATATGCTCCCCATAAACAAACATGCTTTTGATGTGCCATATACTTGCATTCTCAATTTGTGTCCCCATCGTGTCATACATAATAACTATTCTTTCATGATGGATGACATGTTCTTATACCATGCATCAAATTTCTTTGAGCGATGCTTATGTTGTGCTAACTCACATGTACACATACACATCATGATGGATGATGTGTACATTTACCACGCGCACAATTTCTTTGGTTTGTGTCTCTTTGGTGTAGGTACCCATGAATACTTGTCAAACTCGCAATCCCACGAGTTGACAAAGCGAGCTCTAGAGAACAACGATGATTTGGGATCCCATGGATTGTCTTTCCCACCGCTCTCTTTGCGCAAATCCTTCGCGCATTTCTTCTACACGGCCCTCACTTGGCTATGGATTGTTTCCCATTATACATCCTTTGCCCATATTGCCATGTTCACTTTGCATGATATGCCCATTCCTATGCCTTTGCCATGCATTTGTGAGCCATGCTTTGCATTACACATGATGATTGATTCTAGTACTTGTATGTGTATTTGCAAGCTTGGTTGAGATATCACTTGTTATTGCCATGTTCTATTCATGACCCATTCCTATGATGATACTTTCATCTTGCTTTGTGTTCGTGCTTGTGATATGTCATGTGCATTCCCTATGCCTATTATTTGCTCACATGACATGATTGCCATGATTTACTCTAGTGTGTTGCATCTTCGCTCCACTAGTTTGCACGACTTGATTACAATGCTTGCTTATGTTGCATCACCAATGATTCATACTTGCTCATTTCATGCAGTTGATGAAAACCATCTACATGCTTTGCACATCATTGTTATTCCTTCTTGTCACATATCTCCATATTGCCTCCCTCATACTAGATTTTCCATGTATTGAGTGCAACCATGCTATTCGTCTTGCTCATGAGTTTGCCCCCATAGCATTCTCACATATGTTTGGAGATTTTGACATAATTCTTGTGAAGCATGCTTGTCTTACTTCTTTGCACCATATACCTAGTGCCATGAATTTAGCCATTGTTGCATCATATTATTCATGCACTTGTGCTTCTAATGGTTTTGTGCAAAAGATGAGAACCATCATGATGGATGATGTGTTTATCTACCATGCGCATCGTTCTTTGTTTTGTTTTGTGCATGTGTAGGATACTTGGACTTTGTGTCGACTTCCACTTCACGTGAGTTGACCATTCGAGCTCTTGAGAGCGAGCCTCATACATTCTACCACGACTCGCTTCTACACCATATTTGCTTCCACTTGGCATTATGAAGAATGCACAAGGACACACTTTCAAGGTGACATCCTTCTTGAGCTTGGATATTGTGGATCATACTTCATGTGTTGCTTGCACCATTTGCCCGCATGTTAGAGATATTGCTTTCACCAATGATTGCCACATTTCCATGCTTCATGATATATATCCTTGGGTGTTGCATCCAATTCTTGGACTACTTGCTACTATCATATGGTTGGTTGCACCAATATCATTTCTTCACATATGCCATATCCCATTGATTGCTACATGCTTGACTTGATGGCCTCACACATGATGAATAATTGCTCTTTCTATTGCGTTGAGTGCCACACTATATTCACTACACCCTATGCACATTATGCTTGGATTGTCTTGCACTTGACCCATGTGTTTAGACACTTCATTTTATTTGGTGTTGTGAATACTTCCTATGCCTACCATCGACCATTTGTCGAGCGCTTTATGCATACTTGCTATGACCTTGAGGTGGATGCTTGTGCTCTTGTCACACATATTTGCATCTCTACCTCACATTTACATCTTGTTCCCATGATATTTTTGCTTGTGCTCGATTGATATGCTTACATGCCATGTCACAATCCTTTGTCACACCCTATGCTATGTTTGATGACAACACTTGTTTGGTGAATCACCTCTTGAATGCTTGGTTTTGCACTAACGCTAACCACATTTGTTTTTCAAGTGTTTGTTCTATTTACTCCTTTTGAAGGAATCACAAGATGGCGCGACATGGAGAGTGCCCATTTCGAGCTTCAAGATGACAAGTACTTGGTGATCGTCCACTTCAACATCTGACGCTATCTCTTTCCCATGGTGATTTGGTCTTGATCCGAGGTCGGATCTTTCCCAAGGGGAGGGATGATGCGGAGCATCCTATGGTCATCACCATGTCAAGAGTCCGTTTGGCAAGTGACACGTGCAACCTCTACTTCTCATACATAAAGGTGAATCTTCTCCTTTACACATGTTCACTTGACCCCTTCGAGGATGGTATACTACTTGACACTTCTCCGTGTGCATGCATAAATATTGTTGGAGCTTCACGGATGTCGAGGAGGAGTGCAAGCGCCAAGGAACGACTACACCGTCATGAGGGAAGCATGGAAGAGAAGGAGGAAGAGAACCTGGCCGCTCGAGAGCGGTACTACCGCCCACTCAAGCGGTACTACCGCTAAGGCCACCAAGCGGTACTACCACCCTCCAAGCGGTACTACCGCTCAAGCGGTACTACCGGCCATGAGCCGGTACTACCGCCCTGCTGTCTTGCAGCCTTGGGCCTTTGGCCTTGTATCCCTCTCCCACTTACCCCTTCGTGGCTTAGACTATAAATAGACCACCTCCACTTCCTTTCTAGGGTTAGCAAATATGATAGCTCATTCTTAGGTGAGCTTTGCTCCTACCTCTACTCTTGAGAGAGAGAGACCCTACTCCATTGGAGGCCAAGACCTCCATCTAGGAGAAGATCCTGCGGGATATATCATCAAGACCCCTCTTGGCGGCCCCTTCAAGACCTCCTCACGGAGATGAACTCTACCTTGTATCTTTCCTTTGTTGTTCGTGTACCTTGTGGATCTTGTGTGTTTTATTGTCTAGTGGATGTGTGATTGGACTTGTTCTTGAGTGTTTCCCCTGTGATTTCTCTCCGTTCTTCCCGTGTTCATCGTGTTCTTGAGGATCCCACTCCAAGCGTGAAAGATCGCGCCATAGGGTTCCACCTACATCATCTATGGTATCATGAGCCACATTGATCACATTTTGGAGCCCCTACCCTCTTTTTCTAGCTTGATTTTGTTGATTTCGTCCTAAATCCGAAAATCCCCACCAAAAATAGCCCCAATTTTTTTTGTGATTTGTTAGTTTTGATGATGTTTTGTTGATTTTGATCCATGGATTTGCTTGGTTTCAAGTGGATCTAGCATTCCCCCAAGTTTCCCCATCTTTCCTCCACGAAATCTCTCCAATTTTGACCCTGAAATCATCCATTTCCGCCCAAAATCGTGCCCCTAGCGGATTTGAAAAAATCCGACACGAAAGCGGTACTATCGCCCTTCAAGCGGTACTACCGCTTAGCACCTCCAAGTGGTACTACCGCCCTTCCAAGCGGCACTACCGCCCCTCCCAGTGCTAGATTTTGCGAAAAAACCCGACACGAGCGGTACTACCGCCCATTCCAAGCGGTACTACCGCTTACGAGCGGTACTACCGCCCTCCCAAGCGGTACTACCGCCCAACCCAATTTCAGTTTTTTCCGTTTCACCGTTTCGGCCATAACTAATTCATCCGGAGTCCGATTTTGACGTTCTTTAGCTCGTTTCGAAGCTATTGACACCCCCCTTCCCATAAAAATACTACCATCACCATTTGACTCCATCAAATTTTGTGAACTTTGGCATCTTTGCCTAGGGCTTCCGCCACATCCTCCGCATAACCACCACCGACTTCCGCAACCTAACCAATTTTGTTCCCCATAGCATTAGTGGTTGCTTGAGTAGTGATTTGAGTCTCCTAAGGTGTTTCGGCTACTTAGGGACGATTGCTTCTTCATCAACCACCACCACCACTTCCACATAGGCTTGCCCACCATACACTTCCGACAACCCAACTTAACCCAATAGTTGTTTGAGCTTGTTTGAGTTGTGGCCTATGTCTCCTAAGGGGTTTCGGCTACTTAGGGATGGCAACTTCAACTCCGACACGTGTATAGCCCATCATTCCACTTCCGCATTGCCAAGCGCAAACCACCACCACATTCCTGCTACCACCATTTGACATTTGTCATTTGAGATTTTGAGTTCGCGGTTTTTCCGTTTCCTAAGGTGTTTCGGCTACTTAGGGACGAGCCTCCATCATCTTGGTATCTATATCAAGAACACCGCCACTCATCATCGCAAAGGACGGTAACCTCGACGACACCATTGTATATTCCCCTTGCAAATTGCATTGATAACCCTAGCCCATTTTGCTTTACTTGCCTATCGAGACTAGCCATTTGACTATTGCCGGCAACGTTACTTGTGCACATTAGTGATCTACACCATCCATTGCATACATACCATATCATCTTGGTATCATCATATCATCCATTGTGTCACAATATCGTTCCCGCATATACACAATAGCTATCTTGGTTTGTGCATTGTGCAAAAGTGGCCATACATAAAAAAAAAGAGAATAAGCTTTTAAGCAAAAGAGAAATAGCAAAGAGCTTGTAAGCAATAGCCATAGCATCCAAATATATCATATGGTATCATACTTGATCATCTTGGATCATTGTGAGAGAAACACGGGAACCATACATACATAGCATACTTGGGATAGAAAGTTTATCCATTTTGCATCTTATAGGTTGTGCACAAGTGTCGTATCCGCCTATTGAGCAATCGTGCTAGCGTCTCTCTTGAGTTGTGCAACACGAGCGTTTTGGTGGATTCCACATTTTGAGCTCATTCCTTGGTTGCACGGCCCCATTTATCTATCCGTGTGTGTGTTTCCGTGTGCCACATATTGCTATTGGTCTACTTGTTTCGCTTTGCGAATTTGTGAATCTCTTTCAACATTATTGACTCTTGCTAACATTTTGCATCAAATTTTGTGCCACTATCCTCACCGAGCTCTACCATAAGCTTTACTTGATAGGTGTGAGTGAACAAGTCCGGTACCAATTCCACTATTCTTTCATCTCACATTGAGTGATACGGGATACATCCTCAACTTTGGGAAAAGGTAACTTGGTATTGTTTATCTCATTTCCTACTCACCTCTACTCGAGTCTTGTGATGGATAGGAAAGGCATTTCATCTTCGGTCTACAACAACAACGACGAGTTCGATGCCATGGACAACAACTCCGACGCCAAGATGCAAGCTCAAATGGAGGAGATCAAAGCCCTCATGAAGGCCTACAAGCGATCTTCCTCATCTTCAAGAAGACGCTCAAGAGCACATGCTTCCGAGCTACCGTCTCCGGCAAGATCACATCGGCATCAACACCATCACCAACAAGAACGTGAAGGTCAAGAGCTCTACATCAACAAGCGCTCAATGACTTCACCATCTCCTTGGCATCTTCACCAAGCGACTTCAAGGCATCTTCGCCCACGGACATACGGCATCTTCGCCAACAAGAACCTCAAGGCTACGCTCAAGAGAAGCTCCCCAAGCTCAAGTCCGCGACTTCACCGAGCTACTACGACCTCGACATCGACCATGCGATTCCTTTCTATGGGACTCAAGAACCCGAGGAGTACCTCGAGTGGGAGCGTTTGATGGACGACTACCTCAAGCTACATCAAGTTCCTCCCGAAGATCAAGTGAAGTGCGCCACAAGAAACTTCCACGACTACGCCTCAACTTGGTGGCTTCACACACCTTCGGAGCACTACGACATGAGTTGGCCCAAGATGAAGAGAGCTTTGCGGCGAGAGTTCGTGCCTCCAACCTACGGAACAACCGGCGCCAATTGGAGAACACCATCCAAGGATCCAAGTCCATCGACGCGTACTTCAAGGAGATGAAGATTGCCTTCTGACGAGCGGCGTGGGCGACCCCATGTCAATGAAGTTCCACTTCATGATGGGATTGCACAATGACATCTCCAAGACCATCTTCCTCGAGAACTACAAGTCCATCGGCGACTACTACATTGGTGCTCTCAAGGCGGAACAAGAATTCATGAAGGCCAAGGCTTCTCCACCCCAAGCACACTTGGCGGCGACCAAGCTCTCGACAAGCATGAGGCTAGTACCACCACGATGTCCAAGCCCGACAAGCTCCAAGGCGATGCTCCCAAGTGCAACTTCACCGCCATCCCTCTTTGTGGCATTGATGATGCGAGTCTACCTTGACTCTTTTTCACGATGTTGCGGAGACAAGTACGACTACGGAGACCTTCAAGGACCAAGCTTTGGAGGCAAGGGACAAGGTGGCTAGCAAGGATGATGCTTCCATCTTTGGAGGCTAGAGTGATGATGTGCCATCTTGACCTTCATCCATGGCGATTTACGATGAGATGGTTGAGTATTTCACCGACCACGGCGACGTATGATGACTTGAGTGACTTGTGCCACCATATTGAGAGTGAGAGTGGCGTCACCACTAGCCCCATATATGACGAGTTGCCCCAATTCTCATGTGAGGAGAGCCACAACCACCACTTGATGAGTGACTCCACCATACGAGAGTTTGAGTGCACCTATTTTGAGGGAGTGAGTGAACCACCACATAGAGAGAGTGAGATAGTTGATAGGTCATGTGAGGCCACTTTCAACACTAACGACTTGACCTCTACCTCTATTGTGTCTTCTCATTTGGTGCTAGGTCCCATTTATGATGACGCGCCGATCCTCGACGACTTCTGATAGAGGCAAAGGTGTCCCGTCTTTCGATGAGATGTGGGTTTCGCTTTGGAGGAAGTCGACTTTGACGATCCGACTACGAACGTGCGAGGACGTCGCGCCTTAGCAATCGCTAAACCAACTCCGAGAGGTTATTGACCACGCCGAACACGATCAACGACCACGAGGGTCATTTCCTGCGAGCAAGCGAAGAACAAGCAAGAAACTGAGATTGCAATCTGGATATTGCGAATATAAGATGAAAGCTTTATTGATCAAGGTGGGGTTACGTGATGCCTTTGTGCAGTCGTTGAACACAAGCGAAATGCAGCGAAGTTGCAGCTATGGCGAACTTTTAATCTAAACAAAACCCAAGGTCTAAACGGTGCCCTAAGGGCTGTATATATGGAGGAAGAGGGGAATTTCGTGGCCCTTGGTGGAGGGTCGAAATCAACCCTAACTCTTGTTTCCCCACACAAACGGACTCTAAAACAGCCTATACTTAAGTATTTCGAAATTACATGGGCCTGGCCCAATAATAAGGTGACGCAGCACCTAGAATAGCCTATGGACGAATATTATGAAGTGGCATCTTGTATATTTCGTCCAAGGCCTCATGCACTCATTAGGGTGGCTTCAAAGTCCTGGAATCATCACTTGTAACTCCGTTCTTGTTCTCCTTGCATGGCATTATCTCCATGCTTGTTCTTGCTCAATGTCCATCCTTCTCCAAGCTAGGGCCTTCATTTGTAAGCAAAACAAATGTATCCAATTTAGGCAGCATCATATTCTCATGAACATTAGAATCATTACCAAGAAAGCGAAAGTACGATAATTTAATTGGCGTGTGCGAGCTCTAGTAATTGGTCCAATATATGTAGCATGAGGGGATGTGGGTGTAACAATGGTATTGATGTCCTCATCATCCTCCCTTCTTGAAATGAAGTCGTCCTCGACGGAGCTCATATTCCTCACCCAAATAAGGCTTCAAATCTGCAATGTTAAAAGTGGGACTAACCCCAAAATCTGCAGGCAGCTCAAGTTTATATGCATTATCATTTATTTTCTCTAACACCTTAAATGGACCATCAAGACGTGGCATTAGCTTTGATTTATGCAAATTAGGAAACCTATCCTTACATAAATGTAACCAAACAAGATCTCCGGTGCAAAGACAACATGTTTTCTACCCTTATCTCCAGCAAGTTTATATTTAGCATTCATCGCTCAATGTTTTCCTTAGTTATCTCATGCACTTTTAAAATCAATTCAGCACGTTCTTTAGCATCAAAATTAACCTTCTCCAAAGATGGAAGAGGCAACAAATCAATAGGTGCACGAGGTAGGAAGCCATACACAATTTCAAAAGGGCACATCTTAGTAGTAGAATGCAATGAGCGATTATAAGCAAATTCAATATGAGGCAAGCATTCTTCCCACATTTTCTTATTATTCTTCAAAACAGCCCTAAGCATAGTAGACAATGTTCTATTGACTACTTCAGTTTATCCATCGGTTTGGGGTGACAAGTAGTACTAAAAGCAGTTTAGTCCCCAACTTAGCCCATAAACATCTCCAAAAGTGGCTAAGAAATTTAGTATCACGATCTGAAACAATAGTATTTGGCACACCATGCAAGCGAATAATTTCACGAAAGAACAAATCAGCAACATTAACGACATCATCGCTTTTATGACATGGTATAAAGTGTGCCATTTTGAGAATCTATCCACGACAACAAATATGCTATCCTCCCTTCTTTGTTCGAGGTAAACCTAAAACAAAGTCCATAGATATATCCTCCCAAGGAACACTAGGCACAGCAAAGGCATATATAAACCATGAGGATTGAGTCGTGACTTAGCTTTTTGACATGTAGTGCAGCGAGCAACAAAGCGCTCAACATCCCGTCTCATCTTTGGCCAAAAGAAATGTGTAGCAAGTATATCCTCCGTCTTCTTGACGCCAAAGTGTCCCATTAATCCTCCTCCATCGCCTCCTGCAACAACAAAAGACGAACAGAGCTAGCAGGAATGCATAGCTTGTTAGCACGGAACACAAAACCATCATTAATAACGAACTTGTTCCATGTTCTTCCTTCTTTACAATGCTGCATTACATCTTTAAAATCAGCATCATGCACATATTGATCTTTGATGGTCTCCAAACCAAATATTTTGAAGTCAAGTTGTGAAAGCATAGTATAGCGACGAGACAAAGCATCGGCAATAACATTTTCTTTACCCTTCTTGTGTTTAATGACATAAGGAAAGTCTCAATGAATTCAACCCATTTAGCATGTCTACGATTCAGTTTAGCTTGACTTTTAATATGTTTCAAAGATTCATGATCAGAATGTATAACAAATTCTTTGGGCCATAAATAATGTTGCCATGTCTCTAAAGTCCGAACAAGAGCATATAATTCTTTGTCATAAGTAGAATAGTTCAGACTAGGCCCACTCAATTTTTCAGAAAAGTATGCAACAGGTTTGCCATCTTGTAATAACACACCTCCTAATCCAATTCCACTAGCATCACATTCAAGCTCAAAAGTCTTATTAAAGTCAGGAAGTTGGAGTAAAGGAGCATGTGTCAACTTATCTTTCAATACCGTGAAGGCTTCTTCCTGTGCGGTAACCCAAACAAAAGGCACATCCTTCTTTGTAAGCTCATTGAGAGGTGCAGCAATGGTGCTAAAGTCTCTCACAAAACGCCTATAGAAACCAGCGAGTCCAAGAAAACTCCTCACTTGTGTGACCGTTTTGGGCTGCGGCCAACTCTCAATAGCTTCAATCTTGGCTTTATCAACTTCAATTCCCTGTGGAGTAACAACATAGCCAAGAAAAGATACTCGGTCGGTGCAAAAGGTGCACTTCCCAAGGTTACCAAACAAACGTGCATCACGTAGAGCATTAAAAACAACACGTAAATGTTCCAAATGTTCTTCCAAAGATTTGCTATAAATCAGTATATCATCAAAGTAAACTACCACAAATCGTCCAATGAAAGCACGTAAAACTTCGTTCATTAATCTCATGAAAGTACTAGGTGCATTAGTTAACCCAAAAGGCATGACTAACCAATCATATAATCCAAACTTAGTTTTAAATGCTGTTTTCCATTCATCTCCCAATTTCATACGAATTTGATGGTATCCACTACGCAAATCAACTTTGGAGAATATTGTAGAGCCACTTAATTCATCAAGCATATCATCTAGCCTAGGAATAGGATGACGATAACGAATAGTAATATTATTAATGCCTCTACAATCAACAAACATACGCGACGTACCATCCTTTTTAGGCACTAGTATAATAGGAACAACACAAGGACTAAGAGATTCGCGTATATAACCTTTGTCGAGCAGCTCCTGTACTTGACGCATAATCTCCTTCGTCTCCTCTGGATTGGTACGGTATGGTGCACGGTTGGGTAGCGATGCACCGGGAATTAAGTCAATTTGATGCTCAATCCCTCGAATAGGTGGTAATCCCGGTGGCACGTCTTGTGGGAAGACGTCAGCGAACTCCTGCAAAATGTTAGTGACAACAGGGGGCAAAGAGGAAGGCACGTCCTCGAATGAAAATAATGCCTCTTTGCACACAAAAGCATAGCAAACAGATTTGCTAGAATCTAGCTCATCAATATCAGATTTGGTGGCAAATAAACATGCACTTTTCAGTTTAATTTCAGAAGCAACATTAGATGGTTTATTATTAGGCTTCATTTGTTGCTCAAATTCTTTTGCCACAATCTGAGTTTCACTCTTATTTTTCTCCTGTTTTGCTTTATTAGCTCTATTAATATCATCTTTCAAAATGGAATCAGAGTCATAGGAAGCAAAGTAATATTTTTATCCTTGTGAACAAGAGTATACTGATTGTTTCTACCATGGTGTACAGAATTTTATCAAATTGCCATTGTCTACCAAGTAATAAGGAACATGCTTGCATAGGTACCACATCACAATCAACATAATCAGCATATGTAGAGATACTAAAATGCACACGAACAGACGTGTTACCTTAACCTTGCGCTGTTGTTGAACCATTGGATGTAGTAAGGATGTGGATGTGGTCTTGTGGTGAGAGAAAGCTTCTCCACCATATCCATGCTAGCCAAGTTGTTGCAGCTCCTCCATCTATGATGCCTTGAATAGAACGTTCCTTCACAACTCCTTTGTATGGAACAAGTTATGCCTCTGATTTTGCTCAGCTTGTGTAACCTGCACACTCAAAACACGTTGAGCAACTAAACATTCATACCTGTCAGCATCTTCAGCAGCCATGTATTGCGTCTCAAAATCAGAATCATCTCCACCGTGTTCTTCATGTGTAAGAAGAGCCAAAGTCTCTTCATCTCTCGTCGGCTTGTGATCCTGCCATGGTTAGCAGCAATAGAAACACACAAGAATATGATTCGACAGACTACTAGGAAGTGGTGGTGGTGGTGTGGTGGACAGTCACAAATCCGTCAAGCAAATCTAAAATTCTTACCAGTTCTTACCCAGAAGCGGCGGTGATCGGCAACCGATGTAGTCAAAACTCTCAAAGCTTGGATAGAGCGATTACCGGGGAGAGTCAAGCGCACGATGTAGATGTATGTGGAGCTGGGAAGGCTTATAATATGGTAGCAAAAGGGTCAGCAATAATCAATTCAGAGATGCAAAGTTGAATAAGCGCTCAACGACGATCTTGTGGTTGGTCCTAGGCTAGACCGTGCTAGAGACGCGAGCCTAGAACACTAACAAAATCACGGCGCTGCACGGAAACAACGGAAAAGCACACTCTGGGATTTTTTTTCGCTCCTTTTTTATGCGCTGCTTTTTTTTTGCGCTTTTTTTTTTTTTTTGCGAAAAATCACTATAATGGCGAGTGTCTCAAAACTCTTCCTGTGTCAAACCGACAGGATGGGCACGAAATTTTTCGACCAAAAAAATTTTTTTTCATTGCCGGACCCAAAAGCTGAAGCGGGTCAAAAAACTTTCTATAACGGCGATTGTCTCAATACACTTAGAAACACCTAAAAATAGGATAGCCAGAAAATTTTTTCGACAAGTGCGTTTCGGAAAATTTTGGGCCTAACGGAGGTGGTTTCAGACTTTTTTTTTTCTCGAAACCCTCGCGAGCAAGGAAACACGAATCGGAAACTAGATGGATCTCGAAAACAAACCTAATATGAGAAGAACTCGGATTGGTGGTGGATATATGGTGGTGGTATATGGCAGCGGTGGTGATATATGGTAGCGGTGGTGGTATATGGATACGGATTCAGAGCGGTGGCGGATAAGCAATGGTGGTAGATGGCAAGGCGATGATGATGGTGCGGCGGCGTGACAACTTATGACCAGAACTCGAAACTCTAAAAGACTAGACTCTAAGACCAGCAACTTGACACGACGATGCAACCGCAAATTCAACAAAGCAAAAACCCTAAAAAGATTATGCAAAGGCTCAGATTGGTTCGGATATGATGAACTAACCCTAATTTTTTTGTGGCTTTTTCGTGGACTTTAGGTATGAAGAACAGACTCGATCTAATCTACGAAAAACTGTAAAATCTCACCGAGCAACCTGAAAATCTGATACCACTTGATAGAGGCAAAGGTGTCCCGTCTTTCGATGAGATGTGGGTTTCGCTTTGGAGGAAGTCGACTTTGACGATCCGACTATTTAACGTCTGCGAGGGCGTCGCGCCTTAGCAATCGCTAAACCAACTCCGAGAGGTTATTGACCACGCCGAACACGATCAACGACCACGAGGACAATACGAAGATATCAAATGGAAAGTAGATATAATATTCTTACCAAGATAACTGGAAATCCCAACCGATAAGAATCCTAGTGAACCTAGAAAAAGAATACAGGCCCAGAAAAAATTACCCTTTTTGAGAACCTTTTAGAAGTTCTACCCATATGTGTTCGATCGCCAATTCATATTAGATATACTAAATCCAGCAGCGGTCGATTGAAATTGAGAGAATAAGCTAAATAATTTTGACTTTACTTTTTTGATTCTGAAATCGCCTTGACAACTAGTACTCTGTGAAATAATAGGTTAGATACATTGACTTTCTATTCAAAAATATTCGTTGATTCAATTAAAATAAATAAAATAAAACTCGCTATATACGGCTCTGCATATTCATGCATTTATGCTCGTAGCCTATATCCACATCCATAACCGTTTTTCATTTGTGTGTAGAAAGTGTGTGTAGAAAAAGCCACATACCCTACCATATTATATTACTTACACTAAAAATACTAGACAATCTTATTTTTTGCACATAAAGAAATAAAGAAGTCATTGCAATTGCGGAAATACTAAGCCTACTAAAGGCACGAAAATAGAAGGTAAGTTTAAATCCGTCATGGAATAGGTGTCTCAATTCAAATTTACTATTTCTATCTAGTCGAAAAATATCTTAAGATTCTTATGATATAATTAAGTATATCTATTATAAGGAATATTGACTATTGTATTGTATTTTTTATTTTTAGTTTGAAAAATATTCTGTAAAAAAAATGAAAGGATAATAAGAAAATTCCAAAAAAGGAGAACTAATTAAAAAGATTTTATTTTGATTTTCCCATCCTCATGGCCTTTCTATCTTTCTAATCTAATTTGAAATTGGATTCAATAGAAAGCGGTTAGAATTTACTTCCTGCATACATACTTCTCTAGAAGCGCATACAATAATGCGTTGTAAAGGCGGAAAAATAGTATATTCAATCAAAATCAAAGGGCAAATTATCTTACCTACTATAGATCCCCTACTACCCTCTTAGACTTTAGAAGGCGATATACCACCCAAAGAAAGGGTATGAAAATGCGGGTGGAGTTAGCTTTTCGGCGAAGACCCGTCCGTGCAGCGAAGCCCTGTTAGTAAGACCCCATAATAATGGATTATAGAAGAATATTATTCCAAATACTCCTCTCGGACGCATATAGTAGCATTGCGATTCCGAATCTTTTTTATTTATGAATATGAACAGAAAAAATTCATTGTATCGTTGGGTCGGAGCGGAGGTTTGGTCCAGAAAAATTAGGAACAAAACGTCTACTCTACCGCATTGAAGTCTATAGCGCTGTATTTCCACGAAAGTATAATTCTTACCATCAGGATACGATCCTTTCTTTTGAACTAAACGTCTCTACGATCGGTCCAGGTTCTATGTCCAATCCCAAATCAAGGATTTCTCGCTCTTGATCGGAGTCATAAACTAAAAAAAAAACTACCATTTTATCCTTTTTCTCAAGGTTATAGAAAACTTCCTTATCTAGTTCTAGCATTTTGAAAAAAAAAAATGCTTCTTTTTTTACACAGATTCGAGTCACTTGTTGACTCACGATTACCTTTGTTAAAAGTTTCAAACGTCCTCTTTTTTGAAATTGAAAGAGAGTCCTATAAAAAGGTCTAACTTCCAAACTATGTCTTTTTTCATTCATTCTCCTTTAGTTTTTTTCTCTATCTAGAAGTGGAATAGAATAACCCGGTTGAAGGGTAATGATCATACGTCGTAATGCATTGTATGGCCCGAATAGGTCCTATTCTTCTACCTTTTCCGGTAGTCGATGGCTATTCACAGCTACCACCTTAACACCAAAGAAGAGTTCGACCCAATGCTTTATTTCTGTCTTAGTGAATCCCGATTCGACATTAAAAGTATATTGATTCTTTCCCAATAAGCGAAGACTTTTTACGTAAATACTGCGTATTTGATTCCATTATCATGATCATATGATAATACTATATTTTATCATTTTATTATTTTATTTGTATTTCTTTATTGTATTATACCTTAATATATATATTCTAGATATATAGAATAGACGAATCTCGATTTGTCAAGTCTCATGATCATATCATGATCTATTTTTATTCGGCTCAATCTTTTTTAGAAAAAAAAGATTGAGCCGAGTTTAATGCAATCAATTAGAAGAATAAAGAAGAATTACTGCATTTCATAACTGATTTTTTCTCTTTTATTTCGTTTCTTTTTTATTTATACCTTCTTTATCTTTAGTTTTATCTAGTTAATCAATAGTATCTACCGGCTCGAACTCGAATTTGATCGCCTTCCATACTTCACAAGCTGCGGCTAGTTCAGGACTCCATTTGCAAGCTGCTCGGATAATTTCATTACCTTCGCAAGCAAGATCGCGCCCTTCGTTCTGAGCTTGTACACAGGCTTCTAAAGCCACTCGATTAGCTGCTGCACCAGGTGCATTTCCCCAAGGATGTCCTAAAGTTCCTCCACCAAATTGTAAACAGAATCGTCCCCAAAGATTTGGTCGAGCTGGCATATGCCAAACATGATTACCACGAAGCTACCGGTATAACACGGCATGGATACCCAGTCCCGAGTGAAAAAGATACATGAGCACGATCTTTTCAATAAAATCATCGCGCAATAAATCAACAAAACCTAAAGTCATTTCGCGTTCCGTTCTAACTTACCTACTACTGTGCGGAGTGGATATGATCTCCCCGGACATACGCAATGCTTTAGCTAATACGGAAATGCATACCATGATTTTTCTGTCTATCAATAACTGCATGCATTGCACGGTGAATGTGAAGAAGTAGGCCATTGTCGCGGCAATAATGAGCCAAAGTAGTATTTGCGGTGAATCCCCCAGTTAAGTAGTCATGCATTACAATAGGAACCCTAATTCTCTTGCAAATACAACTCTCTTAATCATTTCTTCACATGTACCCATGATCGCATTCAAGTAATGCCCTTGATTTCACGGTTTGCCTGTGATTTATAAATAGCTTCGGCACAAAAGACAAAACGGTCTCTCCAGTAGCATAAATGGTTGTGAGTTTACGTTTTCATCATCTTTGGTAAAATCAAGTCCACCACGTAGACACTCATAACACGCTCTACCATAATTTTTTGCGGATAATCCCAATTTTGGTTTAATAGTACATCCCAATAAAGGGCGACCATACTTGTTCAACTTATCTCTTTCAACTTGGATACCATGAGGCGGGCCTTGGAAAGTTTTTGAATAAGTAGGGGAATTCGTAGATCCTCCAAGCGTGAACACGAGGGCTTTGAAACCAAATCGTTACCTACAATGGAAGTAAACATGTTAGTAACGGAACCCTCTTCAAATAGGTCTAATGGATAAGCTACATAACAGATCCATTGGTTGTCTTCCCCGACAACGAGGCTCGATGTGATAGCATCGTCCTTTGTAACGATCAAGACTGGTAAGTCCATCGGTCCAAACAGTTGTCCATGTACCAAGAGAAGATTCGGCAGCTACTGCAGCCCTCGCTTCTTGGCGGAACCCAGTGAGGACTTACTCGGAATGCTGCCAAGATATCGGTATCCTTAGTTTCATACTACGGGGTGTAGTAAGTCAATTTATAATCTTTAACACCAGCTTGAAATCCAACACCTGCTTTAGTTTCATTTGTGGTGACATAAGTCCCTCCTATAACTCTTGAATTAAGAATTCTCACAATAACAGGGTCTACTCGATGTTAATTAGGCGTAAATGAAACTTTAGAAAAATCTCGTAAAACAAAAGGATATTCAATTAATATAATATCAACTCATTAAAGAAAATTGAGGGCATGCTTAGGTTAATGAATATGTTTCATTCATATATAATCGTACACCTGTGTATGTTCTATCCTATAGATAGGAATTCCACTATAGGAATTCGATAGGAATTGAGTTGTTGTTATGGTAAGTTAACACGGTTCGTTATTAAACCATGGATTTGATTTACCAAATCCATAATTATTGTATACTCTTTGATAGATATAGCATAACCCAAATTAATTCCTAATCCTTATTTTACAAGTTCTTAATAGTTCTCTTTTCTTATTTTGAATGCAAATACCTAACTAAATACTAATAAAATTCTTTGTTGACACAATCATGCTTCACAAGTAGTATATATTTTGTATATCGAAGTCCTAGATAGGAAAGTAGAGTAGGCACAGATCCTCCACAAAAGGCAAAATGTATATGAAAAAAAGATTGATTGAACTTTCCAACGGACTCATTCCATGAGTAAGCGATTGAATGGGATTAAGCTTGGGCAACGAAATCAAGTCCTGGTCCCCTTTTCTCTCTTATTGAATTAACTAATTCATTTCCTTTTTACTTTTGGATTTTTTTTTGATTTGATTTGGCATTATTCAACAATAAAAAAATAAAAATTTCGACAAATTCCTTTTTTTTAATTATGTGATAATTATGAGAACCAATCCTACTACTTCTCCTCCCGGGGTTTCCACAATTGAAGAAAAAAGTACAGGTCGTATCGATCAAATTATTGGACCCGTCTTTGGATGTCACTTTTCCCCGTGCAAGTTACCTTATATTTATAACGCTTTGGTAGTCGAGTAGAGACACTGCCGATAAGCAAATTAATGTGACTTGTGAGGTACAACAATTATTAGGAAATAATCGAGTTAGAGCTGTAGCTATGAGTGCTACGGACGGGTTGATGAGAGGAATGGAAGTGATTGACACAGAGCTCCTCTCGGTGTTCGGTCGGTGGAGCTACTCTCGGACGAATTTTCAACGTTCTTGGGGGCTGTTGACAATTTGGGTCCTGTAGATAGTAGTGCAACGTTCCTATTCATAGATCTGCGCTTTGCCTTTATCGAGTTAGATACTGAAATTATCCATCTTTGAAACAGGTATTAAGGTCGTCGATCTTTTAGCTCCTTATCGACGTGGAGGAAAAATAGGACTATTTGGGGGGCTGGAGTAGGTAAAACAATCTTGATCATGGAATTAATCAATAACATTGCTAAAGCTCATGGGGCGATCCGTATTCGGTGGAGTAGGGAGCGGACTCATGAAGGAAATGATCTTTATATGGAAATGAAAGAATCCGGAGTAATTAATGAAAAAATATTGAGGAATCAAAGGTAGCTCTAGTCTATGGCCAAATGAATGAACCACGGGAGCTCGTATGAGAGTTGGTTTAACTGCCTAACTATGGCGGAATATTTCCGAGATGTTAATAAGCAAGGCGTGCTTTTATTTATCGATAATATCTTTCGTTTTGTTCAAGCAGGATCGAGGTATCCGCTTTATTAGGGAGAATGCCCTCCGCGGTGGGTTATCAACCTACTCTTAGTACGAAATGGGTTCTTTGCAAGAAATAATTGCTTCTACTAAAAGGGATCTATAACTTCGATTCAAGCAGTTTATGTACTGCAGACGATTTGACCGACCCTGCCCTGCCACAACATTTGCACATTTGGATGCTACTACCGTACTTTCCAGATGATTAGCTTCAAGGGTATTTATCCAGCAGTAGATCCTTTAGATTCAACCTCGACTATGTTACAGCCTCGGATCGTTGGCAGCGAACATTATGAAACTGCGCAAAGAGTTAAGGAAACTTTACAACGTTACAAAGAACTTCAGGACATTATCGCAATTCTTGGCTTGGATGAATTATCGGAAGAGGATCGTTTAAGCTGTAGCAAGAGCAAGAAAAATTGAGCGTTTCTTATCACAACCGTTCTTTGTGGCGAAGTTTTTACTGGTTCTCCGAGGAAAGTATGTTGCTCTTGCGGAAACTATTAGGGATTTCAACTAATCCTTTCCGGAGAATTAGGCGGCCTACGAACAGGCTTTTTATTTGGTGGGTAACATCGATGAAGCTAGCACGAAAGCTATAACCTTAGAAGAGGAGAACAAATCGAAGAAATGAAATTAAATCTTTATGTCTTGACTCCTAAGCGAATTATTTGGGATTGTGAAGTGAAAGAAATCATTTTATCCACTAATAGTGGCCAAATTGGCGTATTACCAAACCACGCCCCATTAACACAGCAGATAGATATGGGTCCTTTGAGAATCGCCTCCTCAACGACCAATGGTTAACAGCGGTTTTGTGGAGCGGTTTTGCGAGAATAGTTAATAATGAGATCATCATTTTAGGAAATGATGCGGAACTGGTAGTGATATTGATCCGGAAGAAGCTCAAAAGGCACTTGAAATAGCGAAGCTAACTTGAGTAAAGGCGAGGGTGCGAAAGATTTGGTTGAAGCGAAGCTTCGCTCTCAGACGAGCTAGGATACGAATCGAGGCTGTCAATTGGATTCCCCATCCAATTGAAGACAATCCGATGGTTTATAGTTGATACAAAGAAAAGGGAAGAGGGTAGAAAAAGTTATTAGATAGCGAAGCGAAGTAAGTCAATGCTATCTAGTAATTTTTCTACCTACTTACCTACTATTGATTTGAACCAATGACTCACCGTATGAAAGCAATACTCTAACCCTTTGAGTTAAGTAGGCAATTTATCACCACAAAGGAAGACCCATTACTTGATCGATTATATATTGAATCCCTTTTCTAAGCAATACCGCTCTGTTATTGGTGCTGTTATATACTAAATACTAAACTAAATACTAAGCAGATACAGATCAAAGGGTATCCTCGGCATTAGAAAATATTCATCTTGACAAGAAATTATCTATATGTTAAGATATCTACGATAAGGGCTATAGCTCAGATTCGGTGAAACAACTCGTTTACACGCGCGCCAATGCTTTTCAAAGGAGCTTATTATGCAATGAACATAATCGATCTTATTGCAAAATCAATGTCTTACTTCATAGATTCGAGAGAATAGGAGAACAACGATGGCGACAAGCGATCGGTTCAGTCGATTCAAGTGCCAATTCAGGTGCCTAATCAAATAGAACCCTTATGGATTTGCTAGTTGATAAGGTAAATATCCAGCCCACTAAATGCTAGGCGTAATGAGGATAAGGGCCTCCAAAAACTTCTTTTCGTTCTATGAACTTTAAGGTGTATGAAGTCTCATAGTTAACTCTTGCGGTGGAGCGATAGAGACTCCATTTCACTTAGGTTGATTTAATTTAGACCGGAGGCAGACCTAAGTCAAGGTAATCCTCCTTTGAAACACTTTGGTATTGCTCCTAGATAGATCATAATACAAAAATCAATCGAGCATGAGGAGCCATCTCATTATCTTTCCGTAAAGAAAAACTATGGTGGACTAACTGATCTTTAAATCAGTTTATGAAAGAGCCCAATGCAAAAAAATGCATGTTGGGTCTTTGAAACAGTTCAAATCATTTTGATAATAATCCGTTTGATCTGTTTTACCGAGAAGGTCTACGGTTCGAATCCGTATAGCCCTAATATGCCCTTTTTTAGATTTTAGGATCTCTATCCTATGTTTTCTTTAGTTTAGTATAGTTTTCATTCATTTTCTCATTAGTATTTGTTTATAGACTGGATAGGCGCCTGCGACATAGAATAGAGATAAAAGCATTACCAAAGGCTCATTCATCGAAAATCAAAATCATCTGAGACAGAAAAGAAAAGCAATTTCTATCAAATCAATAGAAGAAAGGATCCTTTCCCTGATTTGAATCCCGTCCTCCTTCAAATAGGATATCTCTAGACTTCCCTATAATAACTGCAATGATTTTATCCATTTTGCGAATTCCTACTTTGTTTTAAGTATATTTATTACTTTGTTTATAGATACATTATGTAAATTGATCAACTTTAAATAGAAAAAATAAAGTAAAGAGTAAATAAGAAAACAGAATATTCTGTCTCATAGTTCTGAAATAGAGTTCTTTATTTTTATTTTATAGTATTACTTCTCATTAATTATCTTGCATAGATTAGTCCTACTATCTTAATTAGGTTCTAATTTAGTAGTATTCTCATTTTATTTAATAGTCTCTTATTATTTTATTATTAAATAAAGGATAGAGCTATTCTTTTTCTAGAGATTCTAGAGAAAGCGAGACAAAGTGAAACGAGAAAGTTTTCTTTATATAAAATTAGATCTACATACACCATATCTAAATAGAATGGAAATCCAAAAGAAAGGAGTTGGGATTCCATTGGATGAATCTTTAAAGAAGATGCAGACAGAGGAAACAAAGGCTAAACTAAGCGCTTTTGTTTGAACAAAAAGATTCTTGTTTCACCGAGGAAAAGAGAGAAGTTCGGATAAATTGACAATGCTGAATTGAATTGACTAATTTAAGTTCCGCCTATTCCACATTAATGGGAGTACATTATGTTTCGCTTCACGAATATGATATTTTTGGACATTTCTAATAATAGCAAGCCTTATTCCTGTTTTGGCATTTTCGATTTCGGACTTTTAGCCCGGTTAGTGAAGGACCGAGAAGCTTTCTAGTTATGAATCGGGTATAGAACCCATGGGAGGGCTTGGGTACAATTCGAATACGCTATTATATGTTTGCGCTCGTTTTTGTTGTTTTTGATGTGAAACCGTCTTTCTATACCCTTGGGCAATGAGTTTGACGTATTGGGTGTATCTGTTTTTATCGAAGCTTTGATTTTCGTGCTTATCTTAGTTGTTGGTTTAGTTTATGCATGGCGAAAAGGAGCCTTGGAATGGTCTTAACTGAATATTTAGACAAAAAAGAAGGAAAAGATTCTATTGAGACAGTTATGAATTTGATTGAGTTTCCTTACTTGACCAAACAAGTTCCAATTCATTATTTCAACTACACCAAATGATCTTTCGAATTGGTCAAGACTCTCCAGTTTATGGCCCTTCTATACGGTACCAGTTGTTGTTTCATTGAATTTGCTTCATTAATAGGCTCACGATTAGACTTTGATCGTTATGGATTGGTACCAAGATCAAGTCCTAGGCAAGCAGACCTAATTTTAACAGCGATGCGGTAACAATGAAAATGGCTCCCTCTTTAGTGAGATTATACGAGCAAATGCCGAACCAAAATACGTCATTGCTATGGGAGCCTGTACTATTACAGGGGAATGTTGAGACAGATTCCTATAGTACTGTTAGGGAGTTGATAAGTTAGTTCTGTGGATGTCTACTTGCCGGGCTGCCCACCTAAACCGGAGGCGTTATAGATGCCCTAACAAAACTTCGTAAGAAGATATCGCGAGAAATAATTGAGGATCGAACTCTATCTCAAAATAAAATAGATGTTTTACTACCGGTCACAAGCTTTATGTTAGGCGCAGTACTCATACAGGAACTTATGAGCAAGAATTGCTCTATCAATCACCATCTACATTAGATATATCTTCGAAACTTTTTCAAATCCAAAAGTTCAGTACCTTCCTACAAATTAGTGAATTAGGAGAGGGGCTCTTTTGTGTAGAAAAATAAAAAGCAGGGCAATCTTTCAAACTTGCATCCGAAATGTGAAATATTTATACAAAGAGGGAGAGATGAAGACAATGCAGCAGGGTTGGTTATCTAATTGGCTAGTCAAACATGAGGTGGTTCATAGGTCTTTGGGCTTTGATCACCGATGAATAGAACTTTACAAATAAAAGCAGGGATTGGGATTCCATTGCTGTCATTTTATATGTATATGGTTACAATTATTTACGCTCCCAATGTGCTTATGATGTAGCACCGGTGGATCTTTAGCTAGCGTGTATCATCTTACGAGAATACAATATGGTATAGATAATCCGGAAGAAGTGCGCATAAAAGTCTTTGCCCAAAAGGATAATCCTAGAATTCCGTCATCTTACGGATTTGGAGAAGTGCCGATTTTCAAGAACGCGAATCTTATGATATGGTGGGAATCTCTTATGATAATCATCCGCGCCTTAAGCGTATCCTAATGCACGAAAGTTGGATAGGCTGGCCCTTACGTAAGGATTATATAACCCCAATTTTTATGAAATACAAGATGCTCATTGAATGATAAGAAATTCATGCTCACTTATACAACACAACTCAGATTTTATTCAAGTCAAGGAATATTTTAGGTTCTTTTCCTAGATGAAGCGGAATACCTATTTATAATTAATTCCTAATTATACAAAAGCATTCCAGATAGATGAGCAAAAAAGGGTTTCATTTGGATTCCCTATTTTGAAAATCGCATATTAATTTCCTTCATATGAGCAGGAAAAATAGGATGACTCAAAGAAGTTCTCTACCGGGAACTTTGTACCGCGCACATTACTTAGCACAACTAGGAAAATAAGATAAGATAAAGATAAGCAAGACTAAAAAATATTAAATCGGAATAGCGGAATACAAAATTAAGAAACGTAAAAAAATAAAGGGAATCTCACCCCTTCTTTATCATAAAGAAAAGATATATTTTAAAACTTCTTTAAAAAGAAAAGAAGTGCCTCTATATTTATATTATAGATTTATCCACTTAGATGAATAAATATTATTAATTAATATGTATCACAATCCATCTCGAGGTATTTGGATCAATACCTATTCGGTGGATCTTTTTTTTTTCTCTGCCAGGAACCAGATTTGAACTGGTGACACGAGGATTTTCAGTCCTCTGCTCTACCAACTGAGCTATCCTGACCTTTTCTTGTGCATCATCCTAGTAGAGTATTTGTATCTGTGTCAATTAAAGGACTAAAATTAATTAAAGTATTTCAAATTTTAAATTTGAGGGGGGGTAGTCCTATGCATTGTGCATGGTTTACTTAAATAAAACTTAAAAATAGAGTGAATAACCAAGATTTCTCGTCGATACTCTAATAAAAAAGAAATCTATTCAATGAATAGGATAAGATCCATTGAGTTCTCTTCGCATTCCTTTGTGAAAGAGTAGAATGAGAAAGCTAATGAATCTTAAACCCATTGCATTGATAAAAAGAAAAAAAAAAGAGGATAAATAATAATAATATAGTATAGTTAGGGAATAAAAGAGGATTTGGGGATAGAGGGACTTGAACCCTCACAACTTATAAAGTCGACGGATTTTCCTTTTACTAGAAATTTCATTGTTGTCAGTATTGACATGTAGAATGGGACTCTCTTTGTCCTCGTCCGATTAATCCACTTTTTTAAAGATCTCGAAAACTTTGAATTTGAATTGAAGAATTTGATTATTCAATATTCGATTGGAGTGGATTCACAATAATGAAAAAAAAATTATGATATGAGTTTTTTATTTCATAATCATTATCATTTCTAATTTCATTTTTAAAAAAGATAAAGAACCTATATTATAATTATAATATGAGTTCTGTGATTAATCGTTGCTATGTCGGTATCTATCGTGTTTATTAAATGTATAAGGTATAAAACCCCTCTTTCTCTAATTTAGAATTAGAAGGAATTCCACTAACAACACAACGTAATTAACTCGATTCGTTAGAACAGCTTCCATTGAGTCTCTGCACCTATCCTTTTCCTTTGTATTCTAGTTCGAGAACCCCTTGTTTTCTCAAAACACGGATTTGGCTCAGGATTGCCTTTTTTAATTCCGGGTTTCTCTGAATTTGGAAGTTACCACTTAGCAGGTTTCCATACCAAGGCTCAATACAATCAAGTCCGTGGCGTCTACTGATTTCGCCATATCCCCATTTCCCTCTTCTTTGAGACCAGGATTCCTTGTGTAATTTCATCCATCTCTTAGTTTTTTTTTGAATCATTGAGTTCATCACTCAACGTAGTCTAGCAGTTCAGTTCGACTCTATTTGAGAGACCTCGCTTGCTTATTGCAATTCAGAATTGAATTGATTCTATCCTTGATGTATTTGCAATTCAATCCGAATCAATATATCCAAAAGTTTTTATCTCCCCCACCTCTCGTCTTACTTTTTTATAGTATTCAAAATTATACTATAACGCTTGATATTTATTCTTTTTTCTAATCAGAATTAGCAATTTTATTTACTCGACTCTATGTTCCCCTTAGTGAAATATTAATCCTCAAATTATTAACAAATAATAAAGTCTATAATGATCGAATGAAAATACCAATAAATTCTATAATTTTATTTTTTAATATCCTATAGTTAAGCATATCAAGCTAACTTTATCTTTAAGAAGTTTTAGTATTTTTTTATTTTTATAAGTATAACTTCAAATTTAGAACTAGTTAATAGCTAAGATTAATAACTAGTATCGAGATTTTCGGATTTCTATACTATACCTATTTCTATTTGTTACACTATTTCCGTTATGTAAGCCCACTTAGCTCAGAGGTTAGAGCATCGCATTTGTAATGCGAGGTCATCGGTTCAAATCCGATAGTCGGCTTTTTTTTCTCTATCGATGTTCTACGAACAAGAATCTCTTTTTTTCCGAATTAAATGGAGAATCCAGGATCTTTTATGTTTTTTACCTTACAATTTTGCTAGATACAAAACAATAAAATAAATAATATATATACAAAAAATAAAGATTTTGATGAAATTCCATTTTTTGGGGTACTTTAGTTGATTTTACTCTGTTTATCCTGTAGTTTAATTCAGTTTTAATTGATGTATTCGTAATGTAAATACAATGAAATTAATTGTGTAAAATGAAATTTCAATAAAATAAAAAAGGAGTCTTCATGTCCCGTTATCGAGGACCTCGTTTAAAAAAATATCGCCGTGGGAGCTTTACCGGACTCACTAGAAAAACACCTAAATCCGGAGTAATCTTAAAAAAAATTCAATTTTGGGAAAAAGGAGCAATATCGTATTTGTCTTCAAGAAAAACAGAAATTGCGTTTTCATTATGGTGCGACAGAGCGACAATTACTTAGATATGTACATATCGCTGGAAAAGCAAAAAGGTCAACAGGCCAGGTTTTACTACAATTACTTGAAATGCGTTTGGATAATATCCTTTTTCGATTGGGTATGGCTTCAACCATTCCTGGGGCCCGCCAATTAGTCAACCATAGACATATTTTAGTTAATGGTCGTATAGTCAATATACCAAGTTTTCGTTGCAAACCCCGAGATATTATTACTACGAAAGATAATGAAAGATCAAAAGGTCCGGTTCAAAATTATATTGCTTCATCGGACCCGGGGAAATTGCCAAAGCATTTGGCGATTGACACGTTGGAATATAAAGGACTAGTAAATAAAATCCTAGATAGGAAGTGGGTCGGTCTCAAAATAAATGAGTTGTTAGTTGTAGAATATTACTCTCGTCAGACTTGAACTTAACGAAAAAAGGAAAGGTTCATAGAATTTTCTTCCCCTCCCCTTTCCCCGAACTAAATCGCCCTAAGACCATTACCATTAATTTGTATTTTCCCATCAACTAGCTAAAATTGATTAACCCTAGGATTAGGATCCTTTTTTCTTTTTTCCTCTATGTGTATTTTACATACCACAGTAATTTGCTATAGAGAATTTCTAATTTCTATTAAATCAAAATAAGATAATATAAGATATTATATTATTGCTGGAAAAAATTGTTATTTGATTTGATACATTGTGATCCTTAACGTTGATGAATTAAGAAAAACGGAAAGAGAGGGATCTGAACCCTCGGTAAACAAAAGTCTACATAGCAGTTCCAATGCTACGCCTTGAACCGCTCGGCCATCTCTCCTACATAACTTATTATGGAAAATAAACTGAGTGAATAGCGAGTTTTCTTATTCCTGCGATGACAGGTACAACCGCAACCACTCGGGGTTCCATAGTTCTATTGGAAAAATTCCTTTTGATCTAAGTGGAAGGATACAGGATTTTTACTAGAAATTGCGCTTCGCTATAAAATAAAAGTTTTAATTTGGGTTTTCCATAACTAAAGAAAAATAAAATGGAAGAATTCTTCTTATTGCATAATAAAATAAAGAAACCTTAGAATTCCGTTTGCATAAGATCGCTACACCATACTATCGAAATCAAAAATAGGGTATGAGACAATTAATAACTTTGAAAACACGAAATAGTTGATAACATAAGTTGTTGTTCAGAAATAGGAAAGTGGAATGAAATCCAGTCTTAGTCAAATATTTCATATCTCTTCGTGTCCAAGCAGAAGGAAAAGGATACAATTTGAGCTGAGCGGAAAATCCATATCTCTCTTATCCATTTAAAGCATATGGATTTAGAGTAGAGCATATGGATCAATCTATTTATAATTATAAGAATCGAATGTGTTTGTTTTTATGTTATTTTGTGAAGGAATGAAAACAATTCTATATAGAATGGGTTGGGAATTATGCCTAGATCCCGTGTAAATGGAAATTTCATTGATAAGACCTCCTCAATTGTAGCCAATATTTTATTGCGAATAATTCCGACAACCTCAGGAGAAAAAAGGCATTTACTTATTATAGAGATGGTGCGATTTGACTCTTTTTTTTGCTTTTTTTTAGCCCTACCTATACCTCGGTCTTACGAAAAAGAGGGGTTGGCATAGAGAGAACCAAATTTGTAAAGCAAACAAACCCACGCCGGGAAGGTGAGGCGAACTAACAATTCCTTCCGTCGTGTATCCTCGATTGATGCGGCTTCAGATACTTCAATTGTAGATTTGAGTATTGAGCGAAAGGTTACACCTACAGGATATGGAATGGTATGGATTACAGGCCAATCCTACTCTATTAGTATCCGTAGGCAGCATAGGGGAGAAAAGCACTACACCTAGAAATAGGAATCAACAAGAGAAAAACTTTGTTAGAAATTACCCTTTCCGATCGGTATCGGGGCTGGGAAGAATGGTTGGGATAACAAACAACCATCAGGTTTGTACTTTGGATACCCCTATAACCATCAAAGATCGTTGAAGTAGCTAATTCCTCTAAATAGGAGGCGTTGAGAACAAAGAAATTATTGGAGCTATCGTTTTCCTCTAGCATTAATAGAATTCATTGGTGTTAAGAAAAACCTCTTGTGGGAAGGTTGGCTAGAGATTTCTTGGAAAAATACCAGCCCCTTTCGGTTCATAATGAGACGGGACTAATTCTATTTTGATTCTATAGATTATTTTCGCTTAGTACTATTATATACGAAGGGAGGAGCCGTATGAGATGAAAACCTCATATACGGTTTTGGAGCGGAGATTTTTGAATAGAATGAGCGACCGTAACGGATGTTGGCTCAATCCGAAGGAAATTATGGAAGCTTTGCAAAATTATTATGAAGCTACTGCGACTAGAAATCGATCCCTATGATCGAAGTTATATACTCTATAACATAGGCCTTATACACACAAGCAATGGAGAGCATACAAAGGCTTTGGAATATTATTTCCGGGCACTAGAACGAAACCCCTTCTTACGCAAGCTTTTAATAATATGGCCGTGATCTGTCATTACGTGCGACTATCTCCACTATAGAAAGAAAAAAAAAGAGAGGATCAAATTTTCTAGTAAATACTAGAAAAAAGGGCTTTCTACATAGGGATCGTAAAAACAACGATTTTTCCCTATCAGCTGTAGGAAGGAAGGACACTTCACGAGAATCAAAAAACGAAGAAAGTATGGCCTATACTACTACTCTATGGATAAAGTTTCTCAAATTGATAGAGAAAGCACCGTAAAGATCAATTAGTGAGCGACTGGGTCGATACAACTAAAAAAAACTGCTTACTTATCCCATGATATGGGGCAAAATTTAGGAATCCGCTTATGTAATAGAGCCGATCCACTAAGGGATTAAGCAGCGGTGTAGTATCAGATCCCAAAGATAGTAAGTTCTTTTTTCTTTCTTATGGAAAAAAGTCTTTTTCAAGGATTCTATAGAGATTTCATATATGAAACCGGGATAGTTACCTTCGAGAAAATTTGAGCGAAGGCTCTATATCTATCTATGCTTCATTCTTTGAAGGTGGGAAAAAGATCAAACTGATTATTGATAAAAATTAGGGTTTGAAACTTAGGTAATTAATTTCTTACGCTTAACCCAAGAACAAATTGGATCGATTTTGATAAATCGAATTCAGTTAAGATAGGGAAATTCAGATAGCAATTTCTGAGCCGTATGAGGTAGGAAACTCTCAAATGCGGTTCTAAGGAAGGAACTTCCTATTCGACCGAGGAGAACAGGCCATTCTAAAGGGTGATTCGGAATTGCGGAAGCTTGGTTTGATCAAGCTGCTGAATATTGAAACAAGCTATAAGCGCTTACTCAGGAAATTATATTGAACCACGAACTGGTTGAAGATTACGAAGCGCTTTGAATTTGAATAAGACCATGCTCCTTCTTTTTCATAAAATGGGTGGTTTGGTTGTTGATCCATTAATCAAATAAATTAGGTCGTAAGATCGAATCAAGAATTTCATTATATCCATTTCTTATACCTTCTATTTTATATGATATTTCATAAGAATAAACCATAGGGATAGGGTCTAGAATAGAAGTAATAAAGTGAATAAAAAGAGGGGGCAATCTAAATATTGCTAATATATTAGGACCATCTTATTAATAATTCTAATGAGTTATCTTGGAATTTAGAATCAAATAAAAAACCCTATATTATGCTCAAGGAAAGTAGATATAGATAGGAGCTTATGCCCTCAAAAAAAATACACTAGTTTCTTAAATTAAAAATAAAAAAGATTTTTTTCTTACGTCGATAAATATTTGTTTTTCAAGATAAACAATGTCCGTTAGGCACCTAATCTTTATGTCATAATAGACCCGAACACTTGCTGGATTGACTTCAATATATAATTGCTCCGGTGAATAACTAAAAAAATAGAAGGATGGTAGATAGTAAAGAAAAGAACTAATCACAATATCTATCTTTCAAAATCTATCTTTCAAAATCTATCTTTCAAAATATATATCTTTCAAAGATTCACTAAAAAGGCAGTTGGCGGGTCTCTTTGTATGTCTTGTCCGGAAGAGGAGGACTTAATGATTATTCGATTCACGGAACGAGAAGTAAAATTGTTGTGGATAGGGATCCTGTAAAAACATCTTTTGAGGAATGGGCCAGACCGGCCATTTCTCAAGAACACTAGCTAAGGGCCTGATACTACCACTTGGATCTGGAACCTACATCTTTGATGCTCACGATTTCGATAGTCATCTTGGTGATTTGGAGGAGATTTCTCGAAAAGTCTTTAGTGCTCATTTGGCAACTTTCCATTATCTTTCTTTGGTTGAGTGGCATGTACTTTCATGGCGCCCGTTTTTCCAATTATGAAGTGATAGAGGCAAAGGTGTCCCGTCTTTCGATGAGATGTGGTTTTCGCTTGGGAGGAAGTCGACTTTGACGATCCGACTACTGACGTGCGAGGGCGTCGCGCCTTAGCAATCGCTAAACCAACTCTCGAGAGGTTATTGACCACGCCGAACACGATCAACGACCACGAGGTGCATTTCCTGCGAGCAAGCGAAGAACAAGCAAGAAACTGAGATTGCAATCTGGATATTGCGAATATAAGATGAAAGCTTTATTGATCAAGGTGGGGTTACTGTGGCGCCTTTATGCAGTCGTTGAACACAAGCGAAATGCTGCGAAGTTGCAGCTATGGCGAACTTTTAATCTAAACAAAACCCAAGGTCTAAGCGGTGCCCTAAGGGCTGTATATATGGAGGAAGAGGGGAATTTCGTGGCCCTTGGTGGAGGGTCGAAATCAACCCTAACTCTTGTTTCCCCCACATACGGACTCTAAAACAGCCTATACTTAAGTATTTCGAAATTACATGGGCCTGGCCCAATAATAAGGTGACGCAGCACCTAGAATAGCCTATGGACGAATATTATGAAGTGGCATCTTGTATATTTCGTCCAAGGCCTCATGCACTCATTAGGGTGGCTTCAAAGTCCTGGAATCATCACTTGTAACTCCGTTCTTGTTCCCCTTAGCATGCCAACATCTCCATGCTTGAACTTGCTCCAAGGTTCATCTTTCTTGTCCATGGTAGGCCCTTCATTTGTAAGCAAAACAAATGTATCCAATTTAGGCAGCATCATATTCTCATGAACATTGGAATCGTTACCAAAAAGCGAAAGTACGATAATTCAATTGGCGTCTTGTGAGCTCTAGTAATTGGTCCGGTATGTATAGCAGCAGGGGCTGTGGGTGTAACAATGGTATTGATGTCCTCATCATCCTCCCTTCTTGAAATGAAGTCGTCCTCGACGGAGCTCATCTTCCTCACCCAAATAAGGCTTCAAATCTGCAATGTTAAAAGTGGGACTAACCCCAAAATCTGCAGGCAGCTCAAGTTTATATGCATTATCATTTATTTTCTCTAACACCTTAAATGGACCATCAGCACGTGGCATTAGCTTTGATTTGCGCAAATTAGGAAACCTATCCTTACATAAATGTAACCAAACAAGATCTCCGGTGCAAAGACAACATGTTTTCTACCCTTATCTCCAACAAGTTTATATTTAGCATTCATCGCTCAATGTTTTCCTTAGTTAACTCATGCATTTTAAAATCAATTCAGCACGTTCTTTAGCATCAAAATTAACCTTCTCCGAAGATGGAAGAGGCAACAAATCAATAGGTGCACGAGGTAGGAAGCCATACACAATTTCAAAGGGCACATCTTAGTAGTAGAATGCAATGAGCGATTATAAGCAAATTCAATATGAGGCAAGCATTCTTCCCACATTTTCTTATTATTCTTCAAAACAGCCCTAAGCATAGTAGACAATGTTCTATTGACTACTTCAGTTTATCCATCGGTTTGGGGGTGACAAGTAGTACTAAAAAGCAGTTTAGTCCCCAACTTAGCCCATAAACATCTCCAAAAGTGGCTAAGAAATTTAGTATCACGATCTGAAACAATAGTATTTGGCACACCATGCAAGCGAATAATTTCACGAAAGAACAAATCAGCAACATTAACAGCATCATCGCTTTTATGACATGGTATAAAGTGTGCCATTTTGAGAATCTATCCACGACAACAAATATGCTATCCCTCCCTTCTTTGTTCGAGGTAAACCTAAAACAAAGTCCATAGATATATCCTCCCAAGGAACACTAGGCACGAGCAAAGGCATATATAAACCATGAGGATTGAGTCGTGACTTAGCTTTTTGACATGTAGTGCAGCGAGCTACAAAGCGCTCAACATCCGTCTCATCTTTGGCCAAAAGAAATGTGTAGCAAGTATATCCTCCGTCTTCTTCACGCCAAAGTGTCCCATTAATCCTCCTCCATCGCCTCCTGCAACAACAAAAGGCGAACAGAGCTAGCAGGAATGCATAGCTTGTTAGCACGGAACACAAAACCATCATTAATAACGAACTTGTTCCATGTTCTTCCCTCTTTACAATTCTGCATTACATCTTTAAAATCAGCATCATGCACATATTGATCTTTGATGGTCTCCAAACCAAATATTTTGAAGTCAAGTTGTGAAAGCATAGTATATCGACGAGACAAAGCATCAGCAATAACATTTTCTTTACCCTTCTTGTGTTTAATGACATAAGGAAAGTCTCAATGAATTCAACCCATTTAGCATGTCTACGATTCAGTTTAGCTTGACTTTTAATATGTTTCAAAGATTCATGATCAGAATGTATAACAAATTCTTTGGGCCATAAATAATGTTGCCATGTCTCTAAAGTCCGAACAAGAGCATATAATTCTTTGTCATAAGTAGAATAGTTCAGACTAGGCCCACTCAATTTTTCAGAAAAGTATGCAACAGGTTTGCCATCTTGTAATAACACACCTCTAATCCAATTCCACTAGCATCACATTCAAGCTCAAAAGTCTTATTAAAGTCGGGAAGTTGGAGTAAAGGGCATGTGTCAACTTATCTTTCAATACCGTGAAGGCTTCTTCTGTGCGGTACCCCAAACAAAAGGCACATCCTTCTTTGTAAGCTCATTGAGAGGTGCAGCAATGGTGCTAAAGTCTCTCACAAAGCGCCTATAGAAACCAGCGAGTCCAAGAAAACTCCTCACTTGTGTGACCGTTTTGGGCTGCGGCCAACTCTCAATAGCTTCAATCTTGGCTTTATCAACTTCAATTCCTGTGGAGTAACAACATAGCCAAGAAAAGATACTCGATTCGGTGCAAAGGTGCACTTCCCAAGGTTACCAAACAAGCGTGCATCACGTAGAGCATTAAAAACAACACGTAAATGTTCCAAATGTTCTTCCAAAGATTTGCTATAAATCAGTATATCATCAAAGTAAACTACCACAAATCGTCCAATGAAAGCACGTAAAACTTCGTTCATTAATCTCATGAAAGTACTAGGTGCATTAGTTAACCCAAAAGGCATGACTAACCACTCATATAATCCAAACTTAGTTTTAAATGCTGTTTTCCATTCATCTCCCAATTTCATACGAATTTGATGGTATCCACTCATAAATCAACTTTGGAGAATATTGTAGAGCCACTCAATTCATCAAGCATATCATCTAGCCTAGGAATAGGATGGCGATAACGAATAGTAATATTATTAATGCCTCTACAATCAACACACATCATGACGTACCATCCTTTTTAGGCACTAGTATAATAGGAACAGCACAAGGACTAAGAGATTGGCGTATATAACCTTTGTCGAGCAGCTCCTGTACTTGGCGCATAATCTCCTTCGTCTCCTCTGGATTGATGCGGTATGGTGCGCGGTTGGGTAGCGATGCACGGGAATTAAGTCAATTTGATGCTCAATCCCTCGAATAGGTGGTAATCCGGTGGCACGTCTTGTGGGAAGGCGTCGTGAACTCTGCAAAATGTTAGTGACAGCGAGGGGCAAAGAGGAAAACACGTCCTCGAATGAAAATAATGCCTCTTTGCACACAAAAGCATAGCAAACAGATTTGCTAGAATCTAGCTCATCAATATCAGATTTGGTGGCAAATAAACATGCACTTTTCAGTTTAATTTCAGAAGCAACATTAGATGGTTTATTATTAGGCTTCATTTGTTGCTCAAATTCTTTTGCCACAATCTGATTTTCACTCTTATTTTCTCCTGTTTTGCTTTATTAGCTCTATTAATATCATCTTTCAAAATGGAATCAGGAGTCATAGGAAGCAAAGTAATATTTTTATCCTTGTGAACAAGAGTATCTGATTGTTTCTACCATGGTGTACAGAATTTTATCAAATTGCCATGGTCTACCAAGTAATAAGGAACATGCTTGCATAGGTACCACATCACAATCAACATAATCAGCATATGTAGAGATACTAAAATGCACACGAACAGATCGTGTTACCTTAACCTTGCGCTGTTGTTGAACCATTGGATGTAGTAAGGATGTGGATGTGGTCTTGTGGTGAGAAAGCTTCTCCACCATATCCATGCTAGCCAAGTTGTTGCAGCTCCCTCCATCTATGATGGCCTTGAATAGAACGTTCCTTCACAACTCCTTTGTATGGAACAAGTTATGCCTCTGATTTTGCTCAGCTTGTGTAACCTGCACACTCAAAACACGTTGAGCAACTAAACATTCATACTGTCGGCATCTTGACAGCCATGTATTGCGTCTCAAGATCAGAATCATCTCCACCGTGTTCTTCATGTGTAATAAGAGCCAAAGTCTCTTCATCATAGTCACTAGCAGACTCATACCCACCATCCTCGGTAGCAATCATCACCGCTGAGATTGGCATTCTCTCATAAAATGTCCTCTTCCCTTACGACGACAAATAATATCACTTGTGTGCCTGTTGGCGCCATGGAAGAAGAAGAGCTCTGTGTAGGCCCAGCGGTGTACTCTTGGCGAGATAGTGGTGGTTGTGCCTGCTTTCTTGTATCACGGTTGGAGGTGGCAGCCGGCGGAGGTGCGGTGTAGTAGAGCGTGTGGAAGTAGATGATGCACGTGGTGTCCATGATGAAGGTCGACCTGCGAGAAAAGTTAGTCGCGCCAAGGCACATCGATCCTGCACTTCACGTTCAGCTTTACAAGCAAGATGGAATAATCGGTGATATTATTATAATCCTTGTAGTCTAGAATGGTCTGAATCTCTCTATTTAATCCACCCGAGAAAGCGTGCAAGCATAGCTTCATTCTCCTCAACAATACCACATCTAATCAAGCCAGTTTGTAATTCACGATAATATTCTTCTACGAATTTTTCCTTGTCTTAAGCGCTGCAATTTTTGAAGTAATTCACGCTGATAATATGGTGGAACCAACGATACGCATAGCAGTTTTCAAAGCAGCCCAAGTAGCTGGAGCAGGATATAATCTACAATGTTCAGACCACCAAACACATGCAAAGCTAGTGAAAGCACAAACAGCAGCGAGGAACACGTCTCTCCTCGGGATATTGTAAACATGTAAATCGTTGTTCAGTTTCTAACTCCCAAGTAAGATATATATCAGGAACATATCTACCCTCAAATGGTGGAATATTCAATTTCAGTTTAGGGAGATGGTCATGATCTCGTACTGAAGGGGAGCGAACATTGCCATTATTTGCATGTGGGCGACCTGGTGGTTGTGGTGCTGGTGGTTGCACGTAGTTCGATGTTGATCAACCTCATCCTCGTAAGCTCTCACATAATCATCCTCCCCCCGCAGCAGCAGGAGCCACGAAGTATCAACAGCAGCACCGGCAGCTTGGCGGTGAAGAGGGACACGGGAAGCTCGGCGGAGGGCTGTTTCGCGATGTGGAGGTAGTCCGTGTTGTTGTAGTAGAGGTGCGTTAGGTGCAGCGGTGGTGGTGGTGGTAGCAGCGAGCAATTCATTAAACTTGTTATCGAGCTTTGTTTGACGCCTTCTCAATGCCATCTATCTTCTCCATGGCCTCTTCAAATCTATTTAGCACATCGTCCACCTGCCCACTCATCATTTGTTGAAACTTATCATGTAGCGCTTTGTTTGTCATGTTCTCCCGGTCGGTCTAAATCGGCTTGTGATCCTGCCATGGTTAGCAGCAATAGAAACACACAAGAATATGATTGACGGACTACTAGGAAGTGGTGGTGGTGGTGTGGTGGGCGATCACAAATCCGTCAAGCAAATCTCAAATTCTTACAGTTCTTACCCAGCAAAGCGGCGGTGATCGGCAACCGATGTAGTCAAAACTCTCAAAGCTTGGATAGAAGCGATTACGGGGAGAGTCAAGCATACGATGTAGATGTATGTGGAGCTGGGAAGGCTTATAATATGGTAGCAAAAATGGTTAGCAATAATCAATTCAGAGATGCAAAGTTGAATAAGCGCTCAACAGCAGTCTTGTCTTTGGTCCTAGGCTGAACCGTGCTAGAGGCGAGCCTAGAACACTAACAAAATCACGGCGCTGCTGCGGAAACAACGGAAAAGCACACTCTGGAATTTTTTTTCGCTTTTTTTTTTTTGCTGCTTTTTTTTTTTGCTGCTCTTTTTTTTTTTTGCGAAAAATCACTATAATGGCGAGTGTCTCAAAACTCTTCCAGTCAAATGACGGGATGGGCACGAAATTTTTCGACCAAAAATTTTTTTTTTTTATTGCCGGACCCAAAAGCTGAAGCAGGTCAAAAAACTTTCTATAATGGCATTGTCTCAATCCACTTAGAAACACCTAAAAATAGGATAGCGAGAAAATTTTTTGACAAGTGCGTTTTGGAAAATTTTGGGCCTAAGCGGAGGTGGTTTCGGACTCTTTTTTTTTTTCGAAACCTACTCGGCAAGGAAACACGAATCGGAAACTAGATGGATCTCGAAAACAAACCTAATATGAGAAGAACTTCGGATTGGTGGTGGATATATGGTGGTGGTATATGGCAGCGGTGGTGGAATATGGATCGGATTGGTGGTGGTATATGGATACGGATTGGTGGTGGTATATGGATACGGATTGAGGCGGTGGCGGATAAGCAATGGTGGTAGATGGCAAGGCGATGATGATGGTGCGGTGGCGGCGTGACAACTTATGACCAGAACTCGAAACTCTAAAGACTAGACTCTAAGACCAGCAACTTGACACGGCGATGCAACCGCAAATTCAACAAAGCAAAAACCCTAAAAAGATTATGCAAAGGCTCAGATTGGTTCGGATATGATGAACTAACCTAATTTTTTTTTTGTGGCTTTTTCGTGGACTTTAGGTATGAAGAACAGACTCGATCTAATCTACGAAAAACTGTAAAATCTCACGAGCAACCTGAAAATCTGATACCACTTGATAGAGGCAAAGGTGTCCCGTCTTTCGATGAGATGTGGTTTTCGCTTTGGAGGAAGTCGACTTTGGCGATCCGACTCTGAGCGTGCGAGGGCGTCGCGCCTTAGCAATCGCTAAACCAACTCCGAGAGGTTATTGACCACGCCGAACACGATCAACGACCACGAGTGCATTTCCTGCGAGCAAGCGAAGAACAAGCAAGAAACTGAGATTGCAATCTGGATATTGCGAATATAAGATGAAAGCTTTATTGATCAAGGTGGGGTTACGTGGCGCCTTTATGCAGTCGTTGAACACAAGCGAAATGCTGCGAAGTTGCAGCTATGGCGAACTTTTAATCTAAACAAAACCCAAGGTCTAAGCGGTGCCCTAAGGGCTGTATATATGGAGGAAGAGGGAATTTCGTGGCCCTTGGTGGAGGGTCGAAATCAACCCTAACTCTTGTTTCCCCCACATACGGACTCTAAAACAGCCTATACTTAAGTATTTCGAAATTACATGGGCCTGGCCCAATAATAAGGTGACGCAGCACCTAGAATAGCCTATGGACGAATATTATGAAGTGGCATCTTGTATATTTCGTCCAAGGCCTCATGCACTCATTAGGGTGGCTTCAAAGTCCTGGAATCATCACTTGTAACTCCGTTCTTGTTCCCCTTAGCATGCCAACATCTCCATGCTTGAACTTGCTCCAAGGTTCATCTTTCTTGTCCATGGTAGGCCCTTCATTTGTAAGCAAAACAAATGTATCCAATTTAGGCAGCATCATATTCTCATGAACATTGGAATCGTTACCAAGAAGCGAAAGTACGATAATTCAATTGGCGTCCTCATCATGAAGCTCTAGTAATTGGTCCAGGTAGTTTGGCCTATAGTAGGGCAAGAAATATTGAATGGTGATGTGGCGGGGGTTTCGAGGGGTTTTTTCAGCTGTGGAATAACTAGTGAATTACAACTCTAACAATGGGCATTGATTTTTGATGCTTTTTGCTGGTTGGTTCCATTATCAAAGCCGCTCCCGCAATCATATCCCACCTTAGCTGGGTATGTATATTTCTAGGTTTTCACAGTTTTGGCTTGTACATTCATAATGATACCATGAGTGCTTTAGGCCGTCCACAAGATATGTTTTCGGATCTTGCCATACAATTACAACCTATCTTTGCTCAATGGGTACAAAATATCCATGCTCTGCGCTGGCGTAACAGCTCTGGTGCAACAACAAGTACTAACTTAACGTGGGGAGGCGGCGAGTTAGTAGCGATGGGTGGCAAAGTGGCTTTGTTACCTATTCCATTAGGAACGCAGATTTTTAGTCCATCACATTCATGCATTTACCATACATGTGACTGTATTAATACTTTTGAAAGGTGTTTTATTTGCTCGGAGTTCCGTTTGATACCCGATAAAGCAAATCTAGGTTTCGCTTTCCTTGCGATGGGCCTGGCGAGGGAACATGTCAAGTATCCGCTTTGGGATCATGTTTTCTTAGGTTTATTCGGATGTACAATGCAATTTGGTAGTCATTTTCCATTTCAGTTGGAAAATGCGATCGGATGTTTGGGGTACTATAAGTGATCAAGGGTGGTAACTCATATTACGGAAACTTTGCACGAGTTCCATTACGATTAATGGGTGGCTTGAGATTTCTTGTGGGCACGAGCATCATAAGTCATTCATCTTATGGTTCTTCATTATCTGCATATGGTCTTTTTTCTTAGGTGCTCATTTTATGCGGGCCTTGGTTTAATGTTTTTATTCAGCGGCCGTGGTTATTGGCAAGAACTCATTGAATCTATCGTTTGGGCTCATAACAAATTAAAGTTGCTCTGCTACTCAGCCTAGAGCCTTGAGCATTATACAAGGGCCTTGTAGGAGTAACCCATTACCTTACGGGTGGAATTGCCACGACATGGGCATTCTTCTTAGCGAGAATTATTGCAGTAGGATAGTGGCTAGGAGGATTTGAAAGGCATTATGGAATTAAGATTTCCCAGGTTTAGCCAAGGCTTAGCTCAGGACCCCACTACTCGTCGTATTTGGTTTGGTATTGCTACGCACATGATTTGAAAGTCATGATGATATTCTTGAAGAACGTCTTTATCGAACATTTTGCTTCTCACTTTGGGCAATTAGCAATAATCTTTCTATGGACGTCCGGAAATCTGTTTCATGTAGCTTGGCAAGGAAATTTTGAATCATGGATCAGGATCCTTTACGTAAGACCTATTGCTCATGCGATTTGGGATCCTCATTTTGGTCAACCGCTGTGGAAGCCTTTACTCGAGGAGGTGCTGCTGGTCCGATGAATATTGCTTATTCAGGTTTATCGGTGGTGGTATACAATAGGATTACGCACCAATGAGGATCTTTATCTTTGGAGCTCTTTTCTATTATTTCTTTCTCGCTGTCCTTAATAGCAGGTTGGTTACATCTACAACCCAAATGGAAACCAAGCCTTTCGTGGTTCAAAAAGCGGAATCTCGTCTCAATCATCATTTGTCGGGACTTTTGGGTAAGTTCTTTGGCTTGGACAGGACATTTAGTTCATGTTGCTATTCCGCATCCGGGGAATGCGTTCGATGGAATAATTTCTTAGATGTATTACCCTATCCCGGGGTTGGGACCCCTTTTGTGGTCAATGGAATCTTTATGCCCAAAACCCGATTCGAGTAATCATTTATTTGGTACCGCTCAAGGGCGGAACTGCCATTCTAACTCTTCTTGGGGATTCCATCCACAAACACAAAGTTTGTGGCTGACCGATATAGCTCACCATCATTTAGCTATTGCATTTATTTTTCTCATTGCTGGTCACATGTATCGAACTAACTTGAATTGCGCTGATATTAAAGATCTTTTAGAAGCGCATACTCCTCCGGAGGTAGATTAGGCGTGGGCATAAGGGCCTTTATGACACAATCAACAATTGATTCATTTTCAGTTAGGTCTTGCTCTAGCTTCTTTAGGGGTTATTACTTCCTTAGTAGCTCAACATATGTACTCTTTACCTCCTTATGCATTCATAGCACAAGACTTTACTACTCAAGCTGCTTTATATACTCATCACCAATATATTGCAGGGTTCATCATGACGAGGGCTTTTGCTCATGGAGCTATTTTTTCATTAGGGATTACAATCCGGAACAGAATGAGGATAATGTATTGGCAAGAATGTTAGACCATAAAGAAGCTATCATATCTCATTTAAGTTGGGCTAGCCTCTTTCTAGGATTCCATACCTTGGGCCTTTATGTTCATAACGACGTCATGCTTGCTTTTGGTACTCCAGAAAAGCAAATCTTGATCGAACCTATATTTGCCCAATGGATACAATCTGCTCATGGCAAGGCGACATATGGGTTCGATATACTCTTATCTTCAGCGAATGGCCCGCTTTCAATGCGGGTGAAGCCTATAGTTGCCGGATGGTTGAATCTTTGTTAATGAGAATAGTAATTCGCTTTTCTTAACAATAGGACACAGGGATTTCTTGGTTCATCATGCTATTGCTCTAGGTTTGCATACAACTACATTGATTTTAGTAAAGGCGCTTTAGATGCACGCGGTTCCAAATTAATGCCGGATAAAAGGATTTTGGATATAGTTTTCCTTGTGATGGCCCGGTAGCGGCGGTACTTGTGATATTTCTGCTTGGGGCGCATTTTATTTGGCAGTTTTCGGATGTTAAATACCATTGGGTGGGTTACTTTTATTGGCATTGGAAACATATCACATTATGGCGAGGCAGCGTTTCACAATTTAATGAATCCTCCACTTATTTGATGGGATGGTTAAGAGATTACCTATGGTTAAACTCTTCACAACTTATCAATGGATATAATCCTTTTGGGATGAATAGTTTATCGGTATGGGCGTGGATGTTCTTATTTGGACATCTTGTTTGGGCTCTTGGATTTATGTTCTTAATTTCTGGCGGGGGTATTGGCAGGAATTAATTGAGACTTTAGCATGGGCTCATGAGCGCACACCTTTAGCTAATTTAATTATTTGGAGAGATAAGCCCGTGGCTCTTTCCATTGTGCAAGCAAGATTGGTTGGATTAGCTCACTTTTCCGTGGGTTATATATTCACTTATGCAGCTTTCTTGATTGCCTCAACATCGAGGCAAGTTTGGTTAATTTAGTTTGTTTTTTGTCTTGTATCAGCACCTAGTTCATTACTCTTGATAGAGAGGGAGGATCTGCCTTTTAGATTTCTTTTTCTATTTATTTTTCCATCTAGGATTAGAACCGTATACTTGGTAATAATAGCAGCGACACATTATGGCAAAAAAGTTTGATTCGGAGGGAGAAGAAGCGGCGAAATTAGAACGAAATATCATTTGATTAGTCAATCTTTAAAAAAAAGATAAGAAGCAAAGTTTCTCCCTTGAGTTTGAGTGAAAAAGCGAAAATGCAAGAAAAATTGCAATCCCTACCGCGTAATAGTGCACCTACGCCTTCATCGGCGTTGTTTTTGACGGAAGACCTAACTATCGACATTTTGGGCTATCCGGACCGTACTTCAAGAAATGGTTTATGAGTGTTTGTTGCGGGTGCAACAAGATCCGGTTGGTAAGGATAAAATACCCTTCGTATTTGTATGGATTTCTGGAATTGATAATCATAGAGAGCCCTCTTTACCATTCTGTATAAATGGACTATTCTATTTGTATAGATATTGGTAGAGGCGTATCAACCCTCTTTATCCACTAGTTACCCTCTTTAGTTTAAGAGTATAGAGCAGTTTGGTAGCTCATAAGGCTCATAACCTTGGGGTTCGGGTTCGATTCCCACTACCGGCTCCATACTCCTTCTTTATGATATATGCATGATATAATATATACATCATGCATTTGTATCTGATTTTTGATTTCCTAAAAGAGTTTTGGTCTAACAGTTTTTTCTCGGAAGAAGCAAAAAAATAAAAGAAAGAATAAAATATGAAAGAAAAGCGTCCATTGTCTAATGGATAGGACAGAGGTCTTCTAAACCTTTGGTATAGGTTCAAATCCTATTGGGATAGCAATCTTATTTCTATCTATTCTTTAAATAACTATACTAAACTAAAAAAATAACTATACTAAACTAAAAATAAAAACAAAGAAAACTTTTTTGCATGATTCAAATGAAAAAGCTTTCTCAACGATTCCTATTCTACTAACAAGAGTAGACATGCAAAATTTATTTATTCTTGAAGAAAACCGTTCAGCTGTTCTGAATAGCTTCCTTCAAAAGGATTTCCGCTTGCTCGGTGAATGTCTTGCTAGAAGATATAATTTCTTGGAATTGAGGTTTAGTATCTTTTAGATGTTTCGTAACTCATCCAGAAATTTATTTACTGTTCAATTTCTAACGAATCAAGATATCCTCTTGTTCGGTATAAATAGTAGCTATCTGCTCTTCCTTTGGGAGAGGATTTGCACAGGATTGTTTAAGCAATTCCCTTAATCGTCGACCCTTGCCAATTGATTCTAACTTGTTTTATCGAGAGCGGCGAATTGTGCAAAGGCTTGTAACTCTGCAATTGCGCTAGTTCAATTTTGATTTGCCGACTACTTGTTTCATGGCTTTAATTTGAGCCGGATCCTACTCTGGAAGCAGAAATACCCACATTAATAGCGGGTGAATTCCGGCATTGAATAGATCCATGAGATAAGAATATTTGTCCATCTGTAATGGAGATTACATTAGTAGGAATATAGGTGAAGCGTCTCAGATTGAGTCTCAACTATTGGTAAGCGGTCATACTTCCTTCGCCTAAAGAGAATTTAATTTAGCGGCTCTTTCTAAAAGGCGTGAATGCAAATAAAAACATCCCTGGATAAGCCTCACGGCCGGAGGTCTTCTTAATAGAAGGACATTTGGCGATAAGCTTGTGCCTGTTTGGAAAGATCATCATAAATTATTAAAGTATGCGTTCGCGGTACATAAAATACTCAGCCAGGGCTGCTCTGTATAAGGGCGAGGTATTGTAATGTAGCGGTGAATCCACCATTTCAGCTACTACAATAGTGTATTCCATGGCCCCCTCCTCATGGAAAGTAGTTACTACTTGAGCTACGGAGGATGCTCTTTGACCGATAGCTACATAAACACATATTACACCTTGCCCTTTTGATTGAGAATTGTATCGTAGCTCTTGCTGTTTTGCGGTCTATCATCCCCAATAATTAACTCTCGCTGACCGCGCCCTATAGGGATCATCGAATCGATAGCAATAAGCCCTGTTTGAAGAGGTTAGTATCTGAGCGCTGGAAATTATACTTGGAGCAGGAGATTCAATTAAGCGAGATTCGGAAGCTATAGTTTAGCCTTTCCCATCAATAGGTTTAGCGAGCATTTACAACACGACCGAGGTAAGCCTCACTCACGGGTATCTGAGCAATTCTTCCTGTTGCTTTTACAAAACTTCCTCTTGTATCATCAACCCATCGCCCATTAATACAATCCCAACATTTTGGATTCCAAATTCAGAGCAATACCCTAGTACCTTCGCAAATTCGACTAATTCACGACATTATTTCACCAAGACCTATAATCTGAGCAATCCCATCCCCACTTGAACTACGCGACCTATATTCTCAATCCCTACTTTCCTATTATATTGTTCAATACGTTCGCGGAGAATTTTATGAATTTAAATCGACTCGAAGGGTTGCCATTAGTGTTTCTTGACTCTTTTTGGAAGCAAGGGAAAAATAATGCCTAAATTCTAAGCGAAAGTAGAAGTTCAAGGCCTAATTAATTTAATTATCTCTTCCATTCGAGGGACCGAGAATGCCAATATTAGCACGAATAAATGCGGAAATGTAACTCGGTATTCAAACAACTATTGAGTTCCTAGAGCTCCTTATGCGGCTGTTGGAAAACCATTGTCGGACCTGATTCATTGCCCTTTGTTTTTCAAAATAAAGGGTTTCATTTTAGACTTTTCAATTGTTCCAAACTAATAGAAGTAGCATTAATCAAATTTGCTTTTCTCGTTCTATCTCGAGTATCCATTCATTCGATACTCATCCGCTTCTAGTTCGACTTTACGTAATCGAATCCGAGCTTTTCGAGTTGCTCAATGGTCCCTCTCGCAATTCTTCTGAATTTGAATAGTACTCAAGATCCTCTGTTTTCGATTATCTAATAAATCTTTTAATGAAAGTAGATTATTTTGTAAGTTTACAACTTTTATGATCTCTTCCCGAACCAAACATGAATCTTTCGATTCATTTGGCTCTCACGCTCCTTTTTTTCTATAGCTATTTCCATATCTTTTTTAAGTAATGAGCCTATCCGCTATCTTCTTTTTTATGTTTATATTTCAATATACGAAACCTATATAAGACTAGATAAATATTAAGAGGACTCTTCTACCTAGATAAAAATATATCATGGTCAGCAAAGTTGTTTCTTTATTTTTATTTGCCCTCTAGTTAATAATTTCAATTTCATTAAGAAAAACTAACTAAATAAATGGAAAATGAAAATTAATAGAATTCTTTTTTTCTTCAAATCCAAAAATTTCTCTTTTTTTATACATAGGTCGTCGATTAGGCATTGGTTAAAAAGGCGAGGTGCCCTTTTTTTTCTAGTAAATAGTTCAAACCATTTTATCGATATGAGTGTTCTATATCAGATAAATTTTACATTAGCTATTTCCCGTTTAAATTCGGTACTAATACTAATATATCGGTACTAATACTAATATAGTTGTAGAAAGAGTACCTCTTTTTGCCTGGACTTCAAGCAGTTTAGCTTTAACCGTGTTAATGGTCTCACATTCTTGGTTTATAGATAGAGAATCAAAGTTGATTTACCAATGAGTCGCGAAATGCTATGGTTCTTCCATATGATTTCTGAATTTATTCGAAGTAATTAAATCGAGATCGTGCACCCTTTTCTTATTTATCCGAAAAATACTAAAAATATTATAAAGTGCAGCGGATAGATCCAATCTATTCTTGAAATAGACAACTACTTTACTCCTTTCCAAAAAATCAAAACACCAACCACTACGAGTTAGATTTATTAGATTTGTTGCTAAAATATCGGTATTAAGCCCGAAGCTGCCGGCGGATGGCGATGAGCTAAAAAAACGAAAGAATGGGTTACATTTTCATATGCTCTCCTCTTATAGATAGGGACGAACAAAGAACAAAGTTTTTCGATCACTTACTTCGCTCGCCCTTTTTTGATCGGTTTTTTTAATGCAAATAGATTCAATCTAGTAATTTCTTTTAGATTAAGTCTTACGTCTTGTTTGACCGGTGAAAGACTTCCTTTGTTGAAATGTTCTGTTCCCAAAATTCCTAAAATAAAAGGAAAAAACTTTCCACTTTCCTAAACTAAGGACGGGAAATAAGAAGGTGAGCATATCTTCTAAATTAATAATACTCAACTCAGCGCTTCCTAGAATGGGGTATTATCGTCGATAAATAGATAATTCAGGAGTAATAAATAGGAGTAAATTAAATAAAGTATTGATATAATTGGAATTGCGGAAGCAAATACCAATTTACTAAAAAAAAAAAAAGTATCTAATCGAAATCGAAAGAATTTGTTTTTAAGATTAAACAAAAGGGTTCGCAAATAAAAGCGCTAGTGCCACAACTAGTCCATAAATTGTTAAAGCTTCCATAAAAGCTAGACTAAGCAATAAAGTACCTCGTATTTTACCTTACTTACGGCTGTCTGTAATACCTTCTACAGCTTGTCCTGCAGCAGTACCTTGACCAACTCCGGGTCCAATAGAAGCAAGCCCTACGGCCAATCCAGCAGCAATAACGAGCGGCAGCAATTAGTGGATTCATGGTGAGTAGTTCCTCGTGTCAAAAAAAAGAAATGGTTAAGGATACAATCAACCAATAAATTCTTACTTCTAAGCTCTATTGGGAGAAGTAAAGTAACTAAAAAGTACAAATTGAAATCAAATTGAAATGATAATGTGAATTGTCCGAACTACATAGAAAGGAATTCCATATCCATATATCGGATTAGATAATGAATCTAACCTAGGAATATATAATATAATATCCTATATATACATTTGTTTCTTCTATTTTGTTTGCATATTTTCTCATTTTCTATTGAATCGGATTCTAAAATCATTGCTTAAAGTGGAAACCTGCATAAAGAGGACTCCACTTATAGACATTAAGGATATTATAGTATAGATCTAGCTTTGACTCCACCCTCCTTAATGCATATATACTTTGAAAATTCCATAATATAGTCTATTCTATTCTCTCTCCTACAACTCTAGGCTATATATTCATACGCATTTCTAACTATTTTTTGCAACCAAGCAGATTATACGGAACCATGCATGAATTGAGCTAAGCTGCAAAAAAAAAAATACTATTTCCAAAAAGAGTCAATTCAATGATGACCCTCCATGGATTCACCTATATAGGCTGCGGCTAATGTTGCAAAAATAAGAGCTTGAATACCGCTTGTAAATAATCCAAGAAACATGACCGGTATAGGGATTACTAAGGGGACTAAAGAAACAAGAACAACAACGACTAATTCATCCATAATATATTCCCGAAAAGTTGAAAGCTAGCGATAATGGTTTTGTGAAATCTTCTAGGATGTTAATTGGTAAAAGGATTGGAGTTGGTTTAATATATTTCTCGAAATAGCTCAATCCTTTTTGCTAAGACCAGCATAAAAATATGCATTGGCGTGAGTAAAGCTAAAGCAACGATAGTATTTATATCATTAGTGGGCGCTGCTAATTCCCCATGGGGTAACTCTATAATTTTCCAAGGTAAAAGAGCACCCGACCAATTCGAAACAAAAATAAAAAGGAACATAGTTCCAATAAAGGGAACCCAGGGACCATATTCTTCTCCAATCTGAGTTTTGCTCAAGTCTCGAATAAACTCAAGGACATATTCAAAAAAATTCTGACCGTCGGTCGGGATGGTTTGTGGATTCGAACAGCTATGACAATGAACCTAGCAAGATAGTAATTCGACCCAAGAAGTGATGAGTACTTGGGCATGAATTTGGAAACCTCCTATTTGCCAATAGAAGTGTTGGCCTACTTCTACACCCGATATATCGTATAACCCCTTGAGTGTTTTAATGGAACAAGGTATAATATTCATATTGTCCTCGATAAAATTGAACTTCAAAAAGGAATTCTTTTGATTCAACCATCTCTTTCTCAACTCAGCAACTTGAAGTATTAATCTTATATTTAGGATACCAAGAAAGCACATCAGATCATAATATATATCAATACCCTCTAATATATATCAATATTCCCCTTCTTTTTTCTATGCAAAAAAAATTCTATGCAAAAAAAAAGATATAGTAAAGTAAGTGATTCCATAAATTTACGTGATTGCCCAAGAATTCACTATATATTCTTAATCAACGATTTCTTATATAGAGAAACGGCCCTCACAAATTGAAAATACTAATTTGTTAAGAATCAATCGAATTGAAGTCATAGTGTCATCGTTGGCTGGAATCGATATATTCGCGAGATCCGGGTCACAATTTGTATCGACTAAAGAAATAGTAGGAATCCCCAAAATGGCACATTCGAAGAGCTATATACTCTTTTTGCTGATCAAGGGCGATCACAATGTCGGCAATCTCGTCATATATTTGATCCCTTGAGATACCTTTGCAAGGTAGATAATTTTCTCTTCAAGATTGCCACATCTCTTTTGGGAGATGGTGGAATTTTCCCATTTTTCTTCTGCTCTTAAGTCTCTAAATTGAGAAAGTCTAGTTTTCGTAATCGACCAATTCGTTAACATACCTTTGAACCACTTTTTATTAACATAATGACAACGAGCCCTTATTGCGGTGATGCTACTAAATCTGTTGCTCTTTTTTGGTACCAACAATTAAGAAACTTTTTCCTGACTTGCTGCATCAAAAACTAAATCACAAGCTTACGATAAAAAGCGAGCCGTTCTAGCGAGATTTATAATATGAGTACCTTTACGCTTTGCGAAATGTAAGGGCCATTTAGGATTCCATTTCTTAATACCATGACCAAAATGAACTACTGCTTCTATCATCTCTTTCAAATCGATGTTTCGATGAGATGGTGGCTATTTTTTTTCGTTTGTCTTGTGAGGAGCGATCGACCTTGGCGATCCGACTCAATGCGACCTCGTAGGGCGCTAAAACTTCGGCGTGAAAACTTGCGAAACTTTGGGTATTGGGGTGATAGAGGCAAAGGTGTATGTTTCGATGAGATGGTGGCTATCGCTAAACCAACTTCGAGGTTATTATTGACCACGCGAACACGATCAACGACCACGAGGGCTGTTTCCTGCGAGCAAGCGAAGAACAAGCAAAAAGCTGAGATTGCAATCTGGATATTGCGAATATAAGATGAAAGCTTTATTGATCAAGGTGGGGTTACGTGGCGCCTTTATGCAGTCGTTGAACACAAGCGAAATGCTGCGAAGTTGCAGCTATGGCGAACTTTTAATCTAAACAAAACCCAAGGTCTAAGCGGTGCCCTAAGGGCTGTATATATGGAGGAAGAGAATTTCGTGGCCCTTGGTGGAGGGTCGAAATCAACCCTAACTCTTGTTTCCCCACACATACGGACTCTAAAACAGCCTATACTTAAGTATTTCGAAATTACATGGGCCTGGCCCACTAATAAGGTGTGCAGCACCTAGAATAGCCTCGGGGACGACATTTATGAAGTAGCATCTTGTATATTTCGTCCAAGGCTTCATGCACCCATTATGGTGGCTTCAAAGTCTGAAATCATCACTTGTAACTCCGTTCTTGTTCCCCTTAGCATGGCATTATCTCCATGCTTGTTCTTGCTCAATGTCCATCCTTCTCCAAGCTAGGGCCTTCATTTGTAAGCAAAACAAATGTATCCAATTTAAGCAGCATCATATTCTCATGAACATTAGAATCATTACCAAGAAAGCGAAAGTACGATAATTTAATTGGCGTCTTGTGAGCTCTAGTAATTGGTCCGATATATGTAGCAGTAGGGGCTGTGGGTGTAACAATGGTATTGATGTCCTCATCATCCTCCCTTCTTGAAATGAAGTCGTCCTCGACGGAGCTCATATTCCTCACCCAAATAAGGCTTCAAATCTGCAATGTTAAAAGTGGGACTAACCCCAAAATCTGCAGGCAGCTCAAGTTTATATGCATTATCATTTATTTTCTCTAACACCTTAAATGGACCATCAACACGTGGCATTAGCTTTGATTTGCGCAAATTAGAAACCTATCCTTACATAAATGTAACCAAACAAGATCTCCGGTGCAAAGACAACATGTTTTCTACCCTTATCTCCAGCAAGTTTATATTTAGCATTCATCGCTCAATGTTTTCCTTAGTTATCTCATGCATTTTAAAATCAATTCAACACGTTCTTTAGCATCAAAATTAACCTTCTCCGAAGATGGAAGAGGCAACAAATCAATAGGTGCACGGTAGGAAGCCATACACAATTTCAAAGGGCACATCTTAGTAGTAGAATGCAATGAGCGATTATAAGCAAATTCAATATGAGGCAAGCATTCTTCCCACATTTTCTTATTATTCTTCAAAACAGCCCTAAGCATAGTAGACAATGTTCTATTGACTACTTCAGTTTATCCATCGGTTTGGGGTGACAAGTAGTACTAAAAGCAGTTTAGTCCCCAACTTAGCCCATAAACATCTCCAAAAGTGGCTAAGAAATTTAGTATCACGATCTGAAACAATAGTATTTGGCACACCATGCAAGCGAATAATTTCACGAAAGAACAAATCAGCAACATTAACAGCATCATCGCTTTTATGACATGGTATAAAGTGTGCCATTTTGAGAATCTATCCACGACAACAAATATGCTATCCCTCCCTTCTTTGTTGAGGTAAACCTAAAACAAAGTCCATAGATATATCCTCCCAAGGAACACTAGGCACGAGCAAAGGCATATATAAACCATGAGGATTGAGTCGTGACTTAGCTTTTTGACATGTAGTGCAGCGAGCAACAAAGCGCTCAACATCCGTCTCATCTTTGGCCAAAAGAAATGTGTAGCAAGTATATCCTCCGTCTTCTTCACGCCAAAGTGTCCCATTAATCCTCCTCCATCGCCTCCTGCAACAACAAAAGGCGAACAGAGCTAGCAGGAATGCATAGCTTGTTAGCACGGAACACAAAACCATCATTAATAACGAACTTGTTCCATGTTCTTCCCTCTTTACAATTCTGCATTACATCTTTAAAATCAGCATCATGCACATATTGATCTTTGATGGTCTCCAAACCAAATATTTTGAAGTCAAGTTGTGAAAGCATAGTATATCGGCGAGACAAAGCATCGGCAATAACATTTTCTTTACCCTTCTTGTGTTTAATGACATAAGGAAAGTCTCAATGAATTCAACCCATTTAGCATGTCTACGATTCAGTTTAGCTTGACTTTTAATATGTTTCAAAGATTCATGATCAGAATGTATAACAAATTCTTTGGGCCATAAATAATGTTGCCATGTCTCTAAAGTCGAACAAGAGCATATAATTCTTTGTCATAAGTAGAATAGTTCAGACTAGGCCCTCAATTTTTGAGAAAAGTATGCAACAGGTTTGCCATCTTGTAATAACACACCTCTAATCCAATTCCACTAGCATCACATTCAAGCTCAAAAGTCTTATTAAAGTCAGGAAGTTGGAGTAAAGGGCATGTGTCAACTTATCTTTCAATACCGTGAAGGCTTCTTCACATGCGGTACCCCAAACAAAAGGCACATCCTTCTTTGTAAGCTCATTGAGAGGTGCAGCAATGGTGCTAAAGTCTCTCACAAAGCGCCTATAGAAACCAGCGAGTCCAAGAAAACTCCTCACTTGTGTGACCGTTTTGGGCTGCGGCCAACTCTCAATAGCTTCAATCTTGGCTTTATCAACTTCAATTCCTGTGGAGTAACAACATAGCCAAGAAAAGATACTAAATTCGGTGCAAAGGTGCACTTCCCAAGGTTACCAAACAAGCGTGCATCACGTAGAGCATTAAAAACAACACGTAAATGTTCCAAATGTTCTTCCAAAGATTTGCTATAAATCAGTATATCATCAAAGTAAACTACCACAAATCGTCCAATGAAAGCACGTAAAACTTAGTTCATTAATCTCATGAAAGTACTAGGTGCATTAGTTAACCCAAAAGGCATGACTAACCACTCATATAATCCAAACTTAGTTTTAAATGCTGTTTTCCATTCATCTCCCAATTTCATACGAATTTGATGGTATCCACTCATAAATCAACTTTGGAGAATATTGTAGAGCCACTCAATTCATCAAGCATATCATCTAGCCTAGGAATAGGATGGCGATAACGAATAGTAATATTATTAATGCCTCTACAATCAACACACATCATGACGTACCATCCTTTTTAGGCACTAGTATAATAGGAACAGCACAAGGACTAAGAGATTGGCGTATATAACCTTTGTCGAGCAGCTCCTGTACTTGGCGCATAATCTCCTTCGTCTCCTCTGGATTGAGTGCGGTATGGTGCGCGGTTGGGTAGCGATGCACGGGAATTAAGTCAATTTGATGCTCAATCCCTCGAATAGGTGGTAATCCGGTGGCACGTCTTGTGGGAAGACGTCGGCGAACTCTGCAAAATGTTAGTGACAGCGAGGGGGCAAAGAGGAAAACACGTCCTCGAATGAAAATAATGCCTCTTTGCACACAAAAGCATAGCAAACAGATTTGCTAGAATCTAGCTCATCAATATCAGATTTGGTGGCAAATAAACATGCACTTTTCAGTTTAATTTCAGAAGCAACATTAGATGGTTTATTATTAGGCTTCATTTGTTGCTCAAATTCTTTTGCCACAATCTGATTTTCACTCTTATTTTTCTCTGTTTTGCTTTATTAGCTCTATTAATATCATCTTTCAAAATGGAATCAGGAGTCATAGGAAGCAAAGTAATATTTTATCCTTGTGAACAAGAGTATCTGATTGTTTCTACCATGGTGTACAGAATTTTATCAAATTGCCATGGTCTACCAAGTAATAAGGAACATGCTTGCATAGGTACCACATCACAATCAACATAATCAGCATATGTAGAGATACTAAAATGCACACGAGCAGTCGTGTTACCTTAACCTTGCGCTGTTGTTGAACCATTGGATGTAGTAAGGATGTGGATGTGGTCTTGTGGTGAGAAAGCTTCTCCACCATATCCATGCTAGCCAAGTTGTTGCAGCTCCCTCCATCTATGATGGCCTTGAATAGAGCGTTCCTTCACAACTCCTTTGTATGGAACAAGTTATGCCTCTGATTTTGCTCAGCTTGTGTAACCTGCACACTCAAAACACGTTGAGCAACTAAACATTCATACTGTCGGCATCTTGACAGCCATGTATTGCGTCTCAAGATCAGAATCATCTCCACCGTGTTCTTCATGTGTAATAAGAGCCAAAGTCTCTTCATCATAGTCACTAAGCGGACTCATACCCACCATCCTCGGTAGCAATCATCACACGCTGAGATTGGCATTCTCTCATAAAATGTCCTCTTCCCTTACAAGCGACGACAAATAATATCACTTGTGTGCCTGTTGGCGCCATGGAAGAAGAAGAGCTCTGTGTAGGCCCAGCGGTGTGCTCTTGGCGAGATAGTGGTGGTTGTGCTGCTTTCTTGTATCACGGTTGGAGGTGGCAGCCGGCGGAGGTGCGGTGTAGTAGAGCGTGTGGAAGTAGATGATGCGTGGTGTCCATGATGAAGGTCGACCTGCGAGAAAAGTTAGTCGCGCCAAGCACTGTCGATCCTGCACTTCACGTTCAGCTTTACAAGCAAGATGGAATAATCGGTGATATTATTATAATCCTTGTAGTCTAGAATGGTTTGAATCTCTCTATTTAATCCACCCAGAAAAGCGTGCAAGCATAGCTTCATTCTCCTCAACAATACCACATCTAATCAAGCCAGTTTGTAATTCGATAATATTCTTCTACGAATTTTTCCTTGTCTTAAGCGCTGCAATTTTGAAGTAATTCACGTTGATAATATGGTGGAACCAGCGATACGCATAGCAGTTTTCAAAGCAGCCCAAGTAGCTGGAACAGGATATAATCTACAATGTTCAGACCACCAAACACATGCAAAGCTAGTGAAAGCACAAACAGCAGCGAGGAACACGTCTCTCCTCGGGATATTGTAAACATGTAAATCGTTGTTCAGTTTCTAATTCCCAAGTAAGATATATATCAGGAACATATCTACCCTCAAATGGTGGAATATTCAATTTCAGTTTAGGGAGATGGTCATGATCTCGTACTGAAGGGAGCGAACATTGCCATTATTTGCATGTGGGCGACCTGGTGGTTGTGGTGCTGGTGGTTGCGTGGTTCGATGTTGATCAACCTCATCCTCGTAAGCTCTCACATAATCATCCTCCCCCCGCTTGCAGCAGGAGCCACGAAGTATCAACAGCAGCACCGGCAGCTTGGCGGTGAAGAGGACACGGGAAGCTCGGCGGAGGGCTGTTTCGCGATGTGGAGGTAGTCCGTGTTGTTGTAGTAGAGGTGCGTTAGGTGCAGCCGGTGGTGGTGGTGGTAGGCAGCGAGCAATTCATTAAACTTGATATCGAGCTTTGTTTGACGCCTTCTCAATGCCATCTATCTTCTCCATGGCCTCTTCAAATCTATTTAGCACATCGTCCACCTGCCCTCATCATTTGTTGAAACTTATCATGTAGCGCTTTGTTTGTCATGTTCTCCCGGTCGGTCTAAATCGACTTGTGATCCTGCCATGGTTAGCGACAATAGAAACACACAAGAATATGATTGACGGACTACTAGGAAGTGGTGGTGGTGGTGTGGTGGGCGATCACAAATCCGTCAAGCAAATCTCAAATTCTTACAGTTCTTACCCAGTGCGGCGGTGATCGGCAACCGATGTAGTCAAAACTCTCAAAGCTTGGATAGGCGATTACGGGGAGAGTCAAGCATACGATGTAGATGTATGTGGAGCTGGGAAGGCTTATAATATGGTAGCAAAAGGGTCAGCAATAATCAATTGAGAGATGCAAAGTTGAATAAGCGCTCAACAGACAGTCTTGTCTTTGGTCCTAGGCTGAACCGTGCTAGAGGCGAGCCTAGAACACTAACAAAATCACGGCGCTGCTGCGAAACAACGGAAAAGCACACTCTGGAATTTTTTTCGCTTTTTTTTTTTTTGCTGCTTTTTTTTTTTGCTGCTCTTTTTTTTTTTTGCGAAAAATCACTATAATGGCGAGTGTCTCAAAACTCTTCCAGGTCAAATGACGGGATGGGCACGAAATTTTTCGACCAAAATTTTTTTTTTTTTTTGCCGGACCCAAAAGCTGAAGCAGGTCAAAAAACTTTCTATCTTGTTGTCTCAATCCACTTAGAAACACCTAAAAATAGGATAGCGAAAATTTTTTTGACAAGTGCGTTTTGGAAAATTTTGGGCCTAAGCGGAGGTGGTTTCGGACTTTTTTTTTTTTCGAAACCTACTCGGCAAGGAAACACGAATCGGAAACTAGATGGATCTCGAAAACAAACCTAATATGAAAACTTCGGATTGGTGGTGGATATATGGTGGTGGTATATGGCAGCGGTGGTGGTATATGGTAGCGGTGGTGGTATATGGATACGGATTGGTGGTGGTATATGGATCACGGATTGAGGCGGTGGCGGAAAAGCAATGGTGGTAGATGGCAAGCGATGATGATGGTGCGGCGGTGGCGTGACAACTTATGACCGAACTTCGAAACTCTAAAGACTAGACTCTAAGACCAGCAACTTGACACGGCGATGCAACGCAAATTCAACAAAGCAAAAACCTAAAAAGATTATGCAAAGGCTCAGATTGGTTCGGATATGATGAACTAACCTAATTTTTTTGTGGCTTTTTCGTGGACAATAGGTATGAAGAACAGACTCGATCTAAACTACGAAAAACTGGAAAATCTCACGAGCAACACTGGAAATCTGATACCACTTGATAGAGGCAAAGGTGTCCGATGTTTCGATGAGATGGTGGCTATCGTTTACGTAGAAGTCGACCTTGGCGATCCGACTACGATCGTGCGAGGCGTCGCGCCTTAGCAATCGCTAAACCAACTTCGAGGGTTATTGACCACGCGAACACGATCAACGACCACGAGGGCTGTTTCCTGCGAGCAAGCGAAGAACAAGCAAGAAGCTGAGATTGCAATCTGGATATTGCGAATATAAGATGAAAGCTTTATTGATCAAGGTGGGGTTACTGTGGCGCCTTTATGCAGTCGTTGAACACAAGCGAAATGCTGCGAAGTTGCAGCTATGGCGAACTTTTAATCTAAACAAAACCCAAGGTCTAAGCGGTGCCCTAAGGGCTGTATATATGGAGGAAGAGGGAATTTCGTGGCCCTTGGTGGAGGGTCGAAATCAACCCTAACTCTTGTTTCCCCACACATACGGACTCTAAAACAGCCTATACTTAAGTATTTCGAAATTACATGGGCCTGGCCCAATAATAAGGTGTGCAGCACCTAGAATAGCCTCGGGACGACATTTATGAAGTAGCATCTTGTATATTTCGTCCAAGGCTTCATGCACCATTATGGTGGCTTCAAAGTCCTGAAATCATCACTTGTAACTCCGTTCTTGTTCCCCTTAGCATGGCATTATCTCCATGCTTGTTCTTGCTCAATGTCCATCCTTCTCCAAGCTAGGGCCTTCATTTGTAAGCAAAACAAATGTATCCAATTTAAGCAGCATCATATTCTCATGAACATTAGAATCATTACCAAAAGCGAAAGTACGATAATTTAATTGGCGTCTTGTGAGCTCTAGTAATTGGTCCTTGGTATATGTAGCGATGTAGGGGCTGTGGGTGTAACAATGGTATTGATGTCCTCATCATGGATCCAACATTATGTTACTATCGAAATTAGAAATCCTTTTATTTTCATCTATTAAAGAGTATTTAAGTTCTTGAAGTACTTGGAAGGTTTGTTTTAAATTGTCAACGAACAAATATTTTTTAACAGGATTTTATTATGCATTAGTAAATAGTAAGATGAAGAAAAATGCGATATACTAGCTACAATAGCGCCTAAGGGCCCAAAAATTTCTCGAATAGGAATTCTAGGATTCCATTCTTTTATTGCATTAGGATGTTTTGAATTCTTGAATTAACCAATTCAAGAACAGTTGGATGCCGACAAACTCATCAAAGAGTGGTATTATTTATTTCGATTCAACAAAGTGCCAATAGCTTCTGGATGTTGGCTAAGTGATTCAATCTTCGCCTTGGAATAAAAAGAATTGATATTGGCGCGATCTAACCTATTATGGGGAATCGGTCCTGCACTTGTCCTACCATACCTTTTTCGTGTATCTGAAATAGTGGACTTGACTAACTCAATTCTTAGGAAATCGCGAATAAGATCATTTGCTCTTACCTCAACAAGGGAAGCACCAGCCTTTTCTTTTTCTTCTTGTTCCCAATTCACTACTAAGCAAGTTCTAACAAATTGACTATTTGTGTGATAAATTCTTTGAGTTAACTTGCTATTTTCATGAAAAATAAAATTGACAAGTCGAATTTGGAGATTATTTTCTTCTTGCAAGAGATCCTGCGGGAAAAGTGTTGCTAAATTTCTTCCTTCGTCCATTTCATATGCCCTTTGTAGGTGACGGAAACAAAATACTTTTCCTTGCTCTTGAGAATTTTTTAGTTGAACATAGACCCAATTTTTCCTTTTTTGATTCCTTAGAATCTTTTTTGTCTTCTGGCGGTATCAAACAGCCACCTAATATCTTATCCGCCTCTTGAGGAAAATGAATATCTAGGAAAATATTTTGAGTTCCGTATGGCTTTTTTCTCTTCACTCGGACCAGTCCGCCTAGTCGACTTCTTGTATTTTTGTGAGTTGTGTATCCACTCCAATAATACTATTGTCAAGTATCTTTAGGGATGAAGATCTCGGCAAGATATGAAGTTCTTGAAGAATGAAAAAAACCGATCTACTTCTTTTGGTATTTTAGACTAAATTCTTTTGTTCCTCGATGCTCAATCAAACCCTCTTTTTTAAGATGGAATCTTCCTCTGGGCTCTCGTATTAGTCCTCTGAATCTTCTTGAGTCTTCCTCTAAAGTACCATATTTTTCCTCTGCGCTTTCCCGGGGCTGCCATATTAGATCTTACGAGTCTTCCTCTAGAGTTCCATATTCGTCCTCTTGGGTCCTATATTTGCTCTCTGAGCTCCCATATTCCTCTTACGAGTCTTTCTCTAAAGTCCTATATTAGTTCTCTGGGTTCCCATATTCGTTTTCTGGGCTCCCATATTCGTCTTCTAGGGTTTCATATTCAGTATTCGTCTTCTAGGATTCCATATTTAGATTCTTCTAGGGTTTCATATTCATATTAGTCCTCTCGGGTCTGTATTAGTCTTCTAGGGTCTCATATTCCTCTTACGAGTCTTCCGCTCGAGTCCTATATTCTTCTTCTAGGGTCCTATATCTAAATTTAACAATTCCTGAACCCTTTTTATCTTTTCTGTATCGGGATCGTCAAAATAAGCAAAAATAGTATTTCTCGTAAAACACCCATAAGGGGATTTCAATCGAAATCCCAAAACAGGATATTAGTTCTTTCTCTTGTTCTTGATGATATTGTAATGGAATAGCGAACCTATTTCTTAAGCTTTTTAGCCAACAAATCTGAATTATCTTGAAAAATAGAAGGATAGATAAAATTCAATGGCCATTGGACATGATTCGATCCGACGTTGAATAATCAAGAATTTCCCTATCTTTTTACCATAAGTATTCATTTGATCTTGATCCTTGTGGAGTGAAAAGGCGCTATCTTGGATCTGCACATACTACCGACAATATCCATAAATGGCTTGTTTTTGGTAATCGTGAAGATTACCATATTGATATTCGGAGCATGGTAAACATCAGTACTCAGTGCATTTACGCGTCGATTCAGAATAAATATGCTTTTGTACCCTTTCTTTAAAATGTAAAGTGGACGTTCCGGCACGAATCTCCGCAATTACTTGTTCGGATTTTACATATTGATCATTTTGCACTAGAATCAAGCTTTTTGAGGGAATATTCACACTATATAGAATATCTTGACTCTGAATAGTTACATGCAAGTCTATATAACATAGAAAAGCAGGCTGCCCATGGCGAATGCGTGTGGGGTGAACCAAATTCTCATTGAATTTTATTTTTCCATTGAAGGGGATCGTACAAAGGTCGGCGGTACCCCTGTGAATACTCCTTGATATGAAAAGTTCTTAATGTTAGTTGAGTCCCGGCTCCCCAATTGATTGACCTGCAATAATACCTCGGCTTCTCCCAATTCGACCAGATCACTATGAGTAGGACTCCGGCCATAGCATAATTGACAGATCCAAGAAGTGCTTGGCAAGTAAAGGGGTTCTAATATATATTGGTTGTGCTCGAAATGGTTGTGCTCGAAAGGCAGTTATGAATCGATTGACTAATCCAATTCCAATATCTTGATTTAGCGGCAATGCATCGTGAACCGATATATATATCTTCTGCTAATACACGACCAATTAGTGTTTGGACAAAAGTTTTCCGTCATCCCATTTTGAGGACTTACGAAATACCTCGGATAGTACCACAATCTCTTCTCGCACAATAATATGTTGAACTACTTCAACAAGTCTATGTGTAAGATATCCAGCATCTGCTGTTCGCACAGCAGATATCTACAACCCTTCTTGGGCTCCATAGCAGGAAATTATATATTACATCAAAGAAAGTCCCTCGCGTAAATTGCTTTGAATAGGTAAATCAATCATTTGTCCTTGAGGTCCGACATTAATCCTCTCATACCTACTAATTGGTGTACTTGAGATGCATTTCCTCGGCTCTGAAAAAGACATTAGATAGACTGGATTAGAAGGATCCGTTATCCGAAAATTTGAATTCATTTCTTGTTTCAAATATTCACTTGTCGCATACCATATCTCAACAGATTAGCGTAATTTTTCTACAGCGTGTACAGCCCCATAATAATAGTGTTTCTCCAAAAGAAAACTCTGTTGTTCGCGTCTTGGACTAACCATCCCTTAGAGGTATTGTTAAAGATCCTCGATTCCTAACGAAATCGATGTAGTAGTGGCTTGATGGAAGCCCGAGTCTTTAGTTGATCCATTATATGGGATGTATATCCCATTCCAAAATGATCTATTAATCTGCTAATAAGTCGTTTCATACCAGTTCCGTCTATCTCTTTATTATGAAAGACCAGATTGGCCCGTTCCGCCATACATAAGTACCCCTTTTAATTGAGTAGGATTAGACAATTGCTGAGTAGGATTAGACAATGGGCCTGAGTCAGTGATTCGAAAATTTAATTAACTTAATTGCCTCAATCTCAATCTGGATTCGCGTGGCAAATAATGATGATACTAGGGAAATCGGAATGCCCCCCGAAAGGGGAGGGGCATCGCCGAATCTAACTTTCTTGTTTAGGTAGTGTATGAATAGGCTGACTAAATCCTTGTATGGCTTCCTCTATTTCTCTATAAAAGAAATATGACCAAGAGTGGTTGAATGTGCTCATGCCATTTGGGATCCTCATTTTGGTCAACCCGCCGTGGAAGCCTTTACTCGATGAGTTGGCTGCCTGCCATAATCTTGTTGTCTTCTTCTTTCCTAACCTTATCTTAGCCTTAGGCGCCTCTCGAAACTTCATAATCTGAATCACTTTCCTCTCGGGTAGTAACCATAACTTTAACTAGGAACTCGGCATTATAGGACCGAGTCTTCTTTAGTAGTAGCTGTCTGAGTTTTCCGCTTTCCCGATCTCCGCCACTTCATCCGTTGTGGCCCGTAATATCATAGCTTTCGGGTTGGGTTACGATAGAACTCTATCCATAGAGACCTCCTCCCTTTGCTCGTATATAGCACTTAGAAGAGTGACTTCTCCCGATAAGGGTTTAGAGTATAGAGAGGATGCCTTTCTATAAATAATAGTAATAGTAAAAGACGAAAGCAAAGACTAGATTAGATGTCCGGCATTTCTTTTTTATCGAGTTTTTGAAGATTGATTGGTAAGGTGACCAACCATCACGCAGGATTCGGGTCGGAGTAGCACCTCTTGCCTGATATATACAGGTCGTTCTTGGCGATTCGTTTGTGCCCTATGGTGTTCAATTGCCCGTTTGTTCCCTCCCCTCGGGACGGGTCAACCTACTTTGCCCTTTCAGCGCTCCAAAATGCTCGACTAGACCGCCGACACCCATGATTTGTCCATCATTCAAAATGGCATTTCGTAAGGGCTCATAAGGTAGGAGGAATCAAAGATCCTCCGTGCACTTTCGCCTAGAGTTAGTTTGATTTTCACTCTTTATGCGAGTGGTGGCTAAACCTCAAACTTTTCCTTGAAATGAAATAAAGATCTAACTTTATTCCAAAGAGTGGTTTCGCAAATGTAGATAATCTTGTTGATTAACACCCACTTTCCATACCCTGCAATTCAGAGGCCATCACCTCTGGTCTTTTAGTAACATATCGATAAACAAGGCTCTCCTCGTGTAGCTTTTTGTTCTCGAGGAAGAAAATCTCATTGATTACTTATAATGCGGATGAAGCAAGTTACAACATTGGTTCTTTCGTGATTCACGTATATTGGAAATCTCTTTCTTTAGGAAATGGGATGGCATTCAATTCTCACTTAGGATTCTCTTCTTCTGAACATTCATGAAAAGAAGGACTCGGCTTTAATGCTAAAGTTTAGTCTTTGGGCGGCGTGCTTACCTACTTAGACAAGAGGGATACTTATAGATCTCTATGAGCGTAAGGCAAAGTGGGCAAGACTACTTCCACAACTACATTTTAAGCTTAGCGGGACACTGTGAGACCTCGAAGCAACCGTCTACTACTAGTTATAGATGCTATTTCTAATTGAATAGAATGGATGCTTCACAGTGTTCTGCAGGCGGGGCAGCCGGGTGAACATAGGCAGCTGTTCCTATAGAACACAAGTCTTTCTCTAAAGCACGACCTTCCGATTGGACTACGTCTGGTCTCTATCCTTTTATTCCAAAATGGGTCCTCGATCAAAATGATCTGGTGTCTATGTCCATGCACGAGGTTGGTAAACCCTATATCTATTGCGGGGTGGTTTGAGGAAGGGACAGCTTGTAACCACGACTTACTACTCTGAAGATTACAGCGGAGAGCTTTTCACATATAGATAGGTCGGGACGAAGAAGCTCCGTAGTCAACTAATAGATAGAAAATCCACCTTGTGAACCGTGTTTGTCTTAAAGTCTTGTCGAGAAGGAATATACTGTTCCAATCCCTCTAGTGGCTATCTTGATTGACATAGGTAGCTTTAGTAGTCAAAGCTCACAGGGCCAAATGCTCTATTGGGTGAGCACGAACACACACAATCAAGGTTGAAGAACTTCTACTTCACGCCTTGAGGATTCTATGGCGCTCACTCAATGGTGTTGTGGCGATTGCAAGCAATCAATAAGCGAGGAAGCCAAATTATGGATCCGGGAAGGCTGCATCGGAAGGAAGAGTAGGTGTTGCTATGTCGTTGGGTGGGGACCGAGACAGAGAGAGGGAGCATAGCCCCTATGATCCCGGTAAAGAGTTCAACTAAGCTCTTCTCAGGTTCTTTCTTTCTCTTCCATTCTTATGTTTATATATTAAAGTGTAGTTTTCTTCTTGAAATATAATAATATTAATCTAATATGCCCATTGGTGTTCCAAAAGTACCTTACCGGGTTCCCGGCGAATTGGGTTGACTTATACAATGTTATGTATCGAGAAAGGACACTTTTATTTTTAGTTCACTTGGTGAAGCATGAGCTGGTTCAAACCACTATACCGATATATCACGAAATCTATCTTTGGATTTTCAGCGCTGCGCTCAAGGTCGGGAAGAAGAAGAAGTGTGTGAGATTGTAATAAGTGTGATTGGAGAAGCTTTTAAAGAAGTGGAGGAAGTAGAATGGATAAATTCTATCAATTTCTAGCTCTCATAGCTGAATGAAGAAATAGATAATGGGATGCATTAATAGTTTCATCCAATTCCTAGCAAGTAAAGTACATAATAGTATAATTGAGTATTTAGAAAAGCTTTGTCTAAGGCGAGTCGGTGTTGTATCTTGAGTGTGGTTTCTTCCTGTTTCCGGAGTAGCCTCTATATATTGAGTTTATAGGATGGAGTCCATATCCTCCTTTTACTTCATGGATCTTGTCGGCATACAGGATCTGTCGTAAAAGAAAGCGGGTATCTTAGAATATGGATCAGCGGCGGATACAGATTGGTAAAAACCTGCTCAAAAAGCAAGAGTTGATGGTTTCGGAAAGCTAAGCTAAAGCAAGCGATAAACTAGTGGGTGCAAACACGTTAATGAAAAAAACGTGATAGAAAATCCTACCGTTAGCAGCGATATGACGCGCCGTAACAGCTCCTTAGAGATCAATGTCTTATTGGTATTTGCTCGATTGCGGCAATAATGTTATAAATTAGGTGAATGTCGTAAATCGAGGTACACGAGTCTAGCCGGTATAGGTAGAAAAGGGGTATAGTAGGTCTCATGGAAAGGAGATAGTGGGACGAATAGTTCATTGTGCAAGTGTTACGAATAGATAGGAGTCTCGACTCCGTCCTTGAAAAAGAAGATGGTTCGCTAAGGGTGACTAAAGGCAGAGAATTCATGCGCCAAGAAGAAAAGAAAGTTTGTAGGGGTGAGAATGAACTTTCAAACCCTTTTCTTGCCCCTATCCTTTTTGCTTTCGAGAACTTCTATCGCTTCCTAATCATATGAGTCTAGTGCAACATACTACTACTAATATGGAGTCATATTCTTCTTAAGCCTCATTTCCCGGATCCAAGTTCGAATCGAGGAGAGATCAAGACAATGCAGCAGGGTTGGCAAGCATACCTGTATCATCGAGCAAATCAAAGCATACTTTCCCTCTAAAGTGAAGAAAAAGACTTGGTACAGCTAGAATACCGAGTGGATGTGGAATCCTACTTGAATTCCAGTCGAGAAAAGGAAACTTCGAATCGGAACTTGCTTACTTGACTTGATCGAATCTTTGGAATCAATCGGGAACTTGGTTATTGACCCACTAATCTTTCCCTCTTTGAGTCCAAGTCTCAAGAGGCGCTTAGGCGGGCCCTTCTCGAGTTCGATACCGATATCACTATTTCAATTAGTTGATTGATTTCCTTAGAATTTCATTCCTCCTCAAGTCCCGATTTGGTCAAGTAGTGGCAAGTATCATACATGTCTGGCAGATAAGCTTTCACATGCATGAATTGAACTACCGAGATCTTTTCTTACTTGGCAACTAGAGCCTCCCTTGGGATTCGAGATTGAAGAAGAGGAAAAGCTGCTTCTAAAGGAGGCGATCCAAGCAACAAGTCCTAGACCTAGAATGCAGGTACCCTAGTCTTGAAATATGCCATGAAGAATTCCAATAAGTTGGCACTGCTTTCCCTTTCCATATGCAAAATGGAGAGGAAAAGCATGGGTGGATAAGCGTTTTAACCGAATCTAGTGACGGAGAAAGAAGAAAGAATGGGAAGAAAGCAGCCATGGGCAAGCTTTAATTAATAGAAATAAGTAGGAGTTACAGCCTTTAAATTCGAGTGAAACGAGCCTTTGGCAATAGTCACAAATTCACTGCCCTTTCACTATTATTATTATTTGAGTAATAGCGGAAGGAGTGCCAAAGCCCATTTTAGTAGAAAGCTGCTGCCCTTTTCTAGTAATGCGGAGTGACATAATCAATCGAATTCGACTGGTTGGTTCCCCTTATTAGTCAATTGCTTTTGACGTATCAGGTGGGAATGGGAGAGCCTCTTTTCTTTCCGCAATGGAATCGGCTTAAGCTCGACCTTTTCTTTCATTTCCTATCATAAGGATATAAAAAGAAATCCAATTGCGTTTTTCTTAGTTTAGAATATCAAAGACATCCCACAACCCGGTCTTAGGTTCGAGTAAACTTTGTGGGAACTTCAAGAGAGAAGAGAGATCATAGCTTAATATCAAAGGTCGGTATACCTGCCTACGTTAAGCATACATTCACTAGTTCCATTCGAACCTTTCTCTAGATGGAATCTGATTCGACTTTCAAATGCAAGAGCAAGAATGCCGTGAGGAGCCCTATCTAAAAATGCAAGGCAGATCCACTTTCTTTAATCGGCGGGCAAGGATCGCAAACATCTTTTCTTTTCAGAGAAAAGGTTTTCAAAAGATATCCCGAAGGGAGTCTTAGGTAAGGTAAGGGTGACAGCTCTATTCAATAAGCTGGCTCTTTAAGGAAGATAGGGCATCTCCTAAAATGTGGAAGTTTGGTGCTTTAGAGATAGGGCGGCCGCGCTTTCTTTGGAAAGCAATAAGTCAACAAAACAAGGTAGGTCTACCCCTAATAAAGGTTTCGCTCGACCACATATCCATTCTCGATTAAAGCACGGAGAGTTAGGTTTATTATCTCGGTTTGATGCTATCTTCTCCACGACTTGGTTCTTATGGATCTCCTCCAGGTCCTAGGCATCTTGTCTCTAGCTCTGCTCTCTATCGGTAGTAAAATCAGTACTTTGTCTTTGCTGTCTCTGTCCATTCCTTCAACACTGATGGACTCGGAGTGGCATAACCCTTTAATAAGAAGCATAAGACCTAAAAGCGAGGAGATAGAATCGAAGAATGATAGCAAGTTCTTTGAAAGTGGGAAGAAAGCCAAGGATACGGTGGTGTGTAGGGTCTTTCAAATCAATCGAGAAGCGTGAGTGAGAAGGAACACGGCTTTCAGCGCCTTGACAAGTGGATCTACCAAGAATAGCTTTTTCAGCCGTTACTTATTATATAATAGCTCGATCCGCTCACGCATGTGATTGATTTCTCCTCTCTTTGAAAATCTTCCATTGAACAGGAAGATTCCCTTCTCGCTGTGTATCCGAACACGAGGATGATGAGGATCTATAAAGGTTCTTTGATCGAGCTCTCGCTTGGCTTCTTTTGTTGCGAAGACCGGGACCGTCTTATTTGCTGAAAACCTGTCTGTTTAGGGACTCTTTCCTTTCAATGGACATACTTGCACGGAACTGATTCTACCTTGAGGCGCTTTCCCTTTTTCGATTCCTTCCTTTGACCACCGAAAATACAACTTCTAATAGCCATTTCTATTTTTAGATGTTTCAAACAAGTGATTTTACACTTTGATCCTTCTGTCTTTCCCGATAGAGGAGTTTGACCCTTCCACTTCGCCTTTGCCCTTTGTACTTCTTCCCATAATTGAGATCCTGTTAAGGAAGAATATCTCTTTCGTGCTTTTTTGCGAGAAATCGCTCTACTTTTTCCAGCGATGAGTGATTGAGTAAGGTCTAATTCAATCGTGTTATGACCTACCTTTTTGATTGAAGTAAGCGAGAGCTTTACTTCTTCTTTTCAAACTCAATTAATTCCTGCCAATACCCCGCCAGGAAATTAAGAACATAAATCCGATAGCCCAAAGAAGATGTCCAAATAAGAACATCACGCCCATACCGATAAACTATTCATCCCAAAGGATTATATCCATTGATAAGTTGTGAAGAGTTTAACCATAGGTAATCTCTTAACCATCCCATCAAATAAGTGGAGGATTCATTAAATTGTGAAACGTTGCCTGCCATAATGTGATATGTTTCAATGCCAATAAAAAGTAACCCACAATGGTATTTAACATCCGAAAACTGCCAAATAAAATCGTCCCAAGCAGAAATATCACAAGTACCACAGCATACCAGGCGTCACAAGGAAAACTATATCCAAAATCCTTTTATCGGCATTAATTTGGAACGCGTGCATCTAAAGCGCCTTTACTAAAATCAATGTAGTTGTATGCAAACCTAGAGCAATAGCATGATGAACCAAGAAATCCCCAGGTCCTATTGTTAAGAAAAGCGAATTACTATTCTCATTAACAGACATTCAACCATCCGGGCAACCATAGGCTTTGACCCGCATTGAAAGCGGGGGCCATTCGTTGAAGATAAGAGTATATCGAACCCATATGTCGTCTTGCCATGAGCAGATTGTATCCATTGGGCAAATATAGGTTCGATCAAGATTTGCTTTACTCGAGTACCAAAAGCAAGCATGGCGTCGTTATGAACAT
>JAHIAM010000751.1:0-37073 GCA_021605205.1 Aegilops longissima
GGAGGCGACGCGAGCACCAATGTCTTTGTCTGTGCGGTGTGAGCGCACCATGCAGGTGAGGCTGACTTTGGTAACCCGAACACGCCGCCCGCTTTGGACTAGTGTCGGCCGTCAGTTCGGGTTCCGAAGACCCTTGAGGTTCGAACACTTTGGGGTGCGCCTGCGGAGATCTCGCCCTCTACCTACTGCACCCACCGCCTCGCTTGGATCTAAACTCTGAAAGGAACAACACAAGAGACACAAGGTTTATACTAGTTGGGCCACCGTTGTGGTGTAATACCCTACTCTAGTTTGTGGTGTGGTGGATTGCCTCTTGGGCTGATGGTGATGAACAATACAAGGAAGAACAGCCTCAGGGTGCATTCTTGGCGGTGCGATGAACTGCTAGGGGAGTTGGTCGCTCTCTCTCTCTCTATTCAAGGTGCCTCCAGCTACTGGATTAGATGCCTCTACTATGGTGGCTGGCTCTACTTATATGGCGAGGCCTGGGCCTCTTCCCAAATATTGAGGGAAGGGCGCCAACAATTGGCCATTTGAAGGGAACATCTGGTACACTTATCCTTACTAAAGTTGGTCCTCTTTGTCAAAGGCTCTGGTGGTGACCCGGCTTGGGCTCCACAATGACTTCCTTCCTGCCGTTGGACTGGTCTTGGTCTTGTTGCACCAAAATGGGGCCTTTGCTTGATGCTCTGCTTGCTTGCTTGTCCCTTTGCACCAAAGAGGAAGGAGGACACTCCACGGGCTGGCGCCGCTGGTGCCTTTGGTCGTCATGGCTTACGTCATGGGCACCTCGCGAGTACCCTTGATCTCTTCGCCTCCTCATGAGCCAGCTGATGAGGCCGTGCACGAGAAGCTCCACAGTCGTCCGCCCACGAGGCAGCCCCTCGCAAGGTCTTGAGCTTGTGTTGATGAAGATGGGCGTGATGGGCCCCCCTTTGAGCCACGCCAGCAGCCGCAGGTAAACAAGTCAGGGGACGCCGTTCCCAGGAACGCCGATAGTAGCCCCGGGCCCAAAGCGCGCCCGGGCTTGGCGGCGAAAGAAGCGAAGGGGGCAAGTCGAAGCGCCTTGAGCCCTAACAGCTGCGGCCTTGGGTGCCAGCGTGGTGATTGATTGGGCGTGGGCGACAACTTCCCCCACGCCTCCTTACTTTGTGCCGTGCTAGGCAGATTCGTGGTCGTTACACTGACCGCTCCCCTTTTACGCTGCTCGACCGTCCCGACTCTTCCTCCTCTCGAACTCCAGCTTCGCTTCCAATCCAATCTCGAACCTTCCCCTTCCATTGCCATGGCTCCGGCGAAGAAGGAAGAGGGAAGAAGCCAAACCTCGCCTCGCTTCGCCGTCGTCGCTGCCCTGCCGTCGATCGGTCGATCATACTCAATCGAGAGGACTGGGCAAGGCCAGCTCGGCTTTGGCCACCATCTTCAACGAATCGGGCGGACGACGGCCTGGCCCAAGGCGTCCACTTCTCCATCGACATGATAATCACGAGGTCCGGTATTTTGCGGACGCCTAGGCGGGCTGGTTCCCCCTTTCCGATTTCTTCAATGTTGTGCTCTCCCACTATCAGATCCATATGATGCACTTGGGTCCAGAATCCATCACTCTTCTTGCGGTCTTCGCCTTTGTTTGCGAGGCGATGATGGGCATCCTTCCCTCAGTTGCCTTGCTGCGCCACTTCTTCTCTCTGCGCCTTGTTGACCCCACCCAATGTTCGGGGTGCATGGGCTTCATTGTTGCATCCGAAACAGCGGCTTCAGGGATTGACTTCAGCCTTCCTCCGCCCGCATCTGGGTTCGCGAGCGGTGGCTGTACGTGGACGTGGGGGTGCCCAGCCCCCTGCTGTCGGAGCCATCTTCGCCTGCTGTCCCCAATTCAGGCTGGGGCTAGGAGACGCTCACGAGTTCCCATCTTGTCTTTGTCTGGCGCCGCTTTGCATTCTTGAGGGAGCTCGGCGTGATGGCGCCCAAGGTGGTGAAGGAGTTCCTGCTATGCCGTGTTGCCCCTCTCCAATGTTACTCTCGCCGGATGTGGGCCTTTAGCGGGCGTGAAGACCGTATGAGGCTCCAGGAAAAGGACCTGACGCCTGAAGCGCTGAGGAAGGTGCTCTTGGTCTTGACTGGGGACCCCACCCCTGGCAGCATCCGGCAAGGGGGGGCCTTGCTGTACCTCTGCCCGAGCAGGGGCGACTTTGTAAATCAGATGCCCGTCTTCGACGAATGGGGGCTGCGCCCCGCTGGCCTCCAGGTGTCTCGCGAGAACCCAGTGGTGGTGGCCGCCCTTTCAGTCGGCCACGGCGGCTCTTCCTGAGTGGCGGAGCAGGAGGCACGGGCCGGAGGCCGAGGCCTCCGCCGGTGAGTGCGCCAGCGCAGGCGCTCTTGAGGGAGCAGCTCGAGGCCCAAGCTGCAGCTGGCTGGGGGGTGTGAGCAGCTGCCGCAGATGCTCTGTGGCTGAGGCCCCAGATTACTCTTCTTGGCGAGTGACCGTGGCGTGCATCGGTGAAGCGCCCCGGCTGGTCGCCTTGGCGCTCCTTCTCGTCGCATGGTGACCCTGCGCTCAACTCTTGGGTCGCTTCGCGTGGACTTTAAGGCTCTCCGGAAGAGAAGGGAGGCCTTGGCGACGATTACCTTGTCGCTGTGAAGCGTAGGAAGTACTTCGCCACCGATGAGTAAGCATTCCCCTTATCTAGCTCCTGATCCTTCTGTTGCTTTTACTGATCCTTGCTCCGCAGGGCCCTTCCAGCCGAGCTCACGGAGATGGCTGAGGAGCCATCTCCCTTGACTCCTTCCTCTCCACCGTCTTCGAGCACTCCGAGCAGCGAGCCCTCGTGGTGAGGCGGTCCGGAGAGCGAACCATCTGATCGCATCACGGCCCGGCGCCTCGCGACCCTCCTTCGCAAGCCTTCTCGTGGCATAGCCAGCCTGCCGTGGGCTTCTCGTCTGGTCGTCGACCGTGATTGGCTGAGGTATTCCCTGCGCTCTTCTTCAGGGGGTGGGCTGGCTCCTGGCCGGGCTTCTGGCGAGGCGTGCCCGGCCATGGCGAGGGCGCCAGCCCCCAGCCCCCTTCCCGGAGGGGGAGCGCTGATTCATGGCCCCCGACGCTCGCTTGAGGCGGATGATGGTGTGGAAGACGTACTCGAGCGCGCCCGGGAGCGTCGCGCTCTTCGCCAAGGGTTTCTTCGGAGGGCGGCTGACGCGGTGAGCCTGCTTGGTGAAGAGCTCGTTGATGAAGATGCGCGCCTTGAGGCCGAGGGCTTGCGCTTGTGTCACGCCCAATATGCGACCCTATCCAAAAGGAACTCGAAGGTCCCACCAAGGATAGACCCGCATATTGAAACGCTTTTGCAAGGTGGATATCATTACATCAACATTACATAATACATAGGGATACATACATAAGGCACAAATGCCACAAGAATACATCAACATCATATACAAGAGATCAACATCCGACTACGGATGAATCATAAACAGAAACTCAACAATATCCACCTGCTAGCCCGTGCTGCCGACACAGAACCTATCCCACGATCGAAGAAGGCAGAAGAAGAACTCCAATACAAGCAAACATCGCTCTCACGTCATGATCATCGCAAACCTGTACCTGCAATTGGTGGTGTAGTAATATGTGAGCCACGAGGACTCAGCAATCCCATTACCATGGGTATCAAGACTAGCAAAGCTTAATGGGAAAGGAAGGATAAAGTGGTGAGGTTGCGGCAGCGACTAAGCATATATGGTGGCTAACTTACGCAAATGAGAGCGAGAAGAGAAACAAAGGAACGGTCGTCAACTAGTAATGATCAAGAAGTGATCACGAACTCCTACTTACGTCGAGACATAACCCGAAACCGTGTTCTCCTCTCGATCAACCCGAAAAGAGACACTCACGGTTGGTGTATTTTAGAAGAGTTTGCTTCAAGTTTACTACAACGGATATTAACAAATTCCATCTGCCACATAACCGCTGGCACGGCTCTCGGAAGTTTATACCTGCAGGGGTGTCCCAACTTAGCCCATGATAAGCTCTCGCGATCAACGAAGGATATTCCTTCTCCCGGAAGACCGATCAGTCTGGAATCCGGCTACAAGACATTCGACAACAATAAAACAAGACCAAGCAAAGCCGCCCGATGCCGAAACAATCCCGATAGGAGCTGCACATATCTCGCTCTCGAGGGCAACACGGATGAGACTAACTACTGAGTAAAACCAATCCTCGGGTTGCCTCAAGGTGGCCCCAGGAAGCTTCGGTTCGGACCAACACTTAGACAAGCATTGGCCCGGGGCTAAAATAAAGATGACCCTTGGGATCGCGACTCCCAAGGGAAAAAGGTAATAGGTGAGGCAAATGGTAAAACCAATGTTGGGCCTTCTGGAAAAGTCTTATTCAAAGCGAACTGTCAAGGGGTCCCATAAATCACCCGACCGCGTTAGGGACGCAAAATCCGGGAATATAATACCGATATGACGGAAACTAGGGCGGCAAGAGTGGAACAAAACACCAGGCATAAGGCCGAGCCTTCCACCCTTTACCAAGTATATAGATGCATTAAATAAAATAAGATATATTGTGATATCCCAACAAGTAAACATGTTCCAACAAGGGACAACATCTCCATGTTCCAACAAGGAACAAACTTCATCTTCACCTGCAACTAACAACGCTATAAGAGGGGCTGAGCAAAGCGGTAACATAGCCAAACAACGGTTTGCTAGGAAGGGTGCAAAGGTTAGAGGTGACATGGCAATTAGGGAGGCTTGATCCATGAAGTGATAGGTAGCGAGCATAGCGAAAGAACGAAGCAACTAGCATAGCAATGATAGTAGTGAGATCCAGGGTAGCAGTCATCTTGCCTGAAATCCAGCAAGGAAGAAGAACGAGTCCATGAAGAAGACAAGCGGAAGAAGCGAACCAAGCGTGAGCGAGCGAATCCTCACGATCATAGCAAACAGGAACTAACAAGAAGAAGCACACAACATAGTAAACACACCACACATGAACAAGACATGATGCACAACAAGCATGATGCATGACAAAGCTACATGAAGCTACTCATGGCAAGAGATGATGCAAACAAGAACAACACATCAAAGCAAGTTTAAATGAGGCCGGAAACAACATATAACAATTCCGGTAAGTCCTCATATGCAAATTTCGAAATTGGTCCAGATCTGAATAAACCTTATGTTCAAGTTTTTAAAAATCAAATTAAGATGCACCACGATGATCTACACGAAATTCTAGTCAAGTTACATATAAAGTTCATTAGATTCGGAGCTACGGCCTAGAAGATATGAGCAAAACAAGTTAAACATGGCATTGATGCAAAATGCATACAAACATCAAGCAAACACCTCAAAACAAGGATGCAACATGATAATATGAAGCTACATGCAAAATCAAGCAAGTTTCATATAGAGCACACTCAAAACGGAGCAACGGTGCAACACATACACCCTATACAAGTTTAAAGGACAAGCTGTCCAAAACAGCAACTAGGCATATTGCAGGCACCAAAACAACATGCTACAGGACCTCAACAAGAAAATAAAAGGCATGGGCATGACTTACAGGTAAAGCATTACAAAACATGAACACTGAGCTATCTCCAGAAATCACTAGAACATGCTCAAACACACATGGCAAGATTGCAAATAATAACAGTTTCAGACTTAGCAGAAATAACATCAGGTTGCAATGTTTAGAGCTATCAAACAACATGTTACAGCAAGTTATCAAGTCAAACTAGAGCATGGCATGAATCTACTAAAAGTATATAACAAAAGTCCCTTACTGACCATGAGCCAAAAAGGATCATAAAATATTATGGCACCCATGTAAACATAGCAAGTTATATTACAGATTCAAACATGGCAGGAACAACGATAAGTAGACAAGGTGATGAGCTTGAACCACTCACCACAGAGCAATACATGGCATGACAAGGCAACCAACAGTAATAAGACATGGCATAGAAGCTATACATGGCAAGAACAACATCATAGCATACACGGATCAACTACAACAACCTTGGCAAAATTGAATAACATGTAAACAACCTGCTAGGAAACATTTTATAGCAAAAGTAGAGCTCTATTGACTCAATCTATGGCACTCCATAATTGCAAACAAGGGCATGGATGGATAGAGCATAACCATATGTTCAAAACATCCTTACTGAAGTATCTCAAAATATGCATGGATATCTCTGTAGCATCAAGTTAACATGGCATACAAATATCAGCAGAACAGGGGCTGAAATCAGCAACATCATGAAGCCTAGTTTGCATGCTTGTGCTAGTCACCACAGAGATCACAAAAATACATGGCATACACCCCTGTAAAGATGGCATGGCATATTACAAAACACATGTAGGACTCAAGTTCATAGGAGGCACACATCAATCATGGCAAAAATGACAAAAGTGCATGTTCTGATAAGAATCTGAAACTAACATCACATAGCCCTCTTCTAACAGCATTTCGGGCATCAAGATGAGCTCAAATGAAAATTATGCAATGAGATGAAATGATCTACTCTTCGAGAAGAACAATTTGACATATTACACGCACGAAACGGAGCTACATGCACAGAGTTATGATGCGATTAAAATGCAACAAAATACTGGCAGAAAATGACTTAGATTAATTCGGAGGAGCGGAAGTCAACCGGATGCACGGAAAACGAGGCAGGCGGATCTCGCCGGAGATCGGCGTGGTGGTGGCAGAGGACGAGGAGAGGCCGGAGGAAGCTGGCGGCGCCAGCCGAGGCTGGATCTGGCCAGGAGGTCAGGCGGCGGCCGGTGGCGGGAGGCGAAGCCTTGGCGAGCTCAGCCGCTGAGCTTAGCGAGCTCGGCCATGGCGGGCGGAGCTCCAAGCGCGGGCCATGAGAAGACGGGGGCGGCAGGGCGGTGATGGCGGGCGGGCAGGCGGAGGCGGCGGGCGATGCTTCGCCAGGCCGAGAGTGAGGCTGGCAGCCGTGAGGCGAGGCCTTCAGGCGCGGCAGCTGGTCTTGCGGCCAGGCGGGCTCCCCAGCTGGGGCGCAGCGGGCAGCGGCGAGTGGCGGGCGCCACGTGGGCGCTCCGTTAGCCCACGGAGGCGGTGGCGGATGGGCCGGACACGTCCGGGCGGCAGGGATTTTCGTCCGTCCCAGCGAGGTAGGGAAGGCTAGGGTTAGACCGCAAATTTTGGAGGGATCACCTATTTATAGATAGGAGGAGCTAGGAAGCTCCAAACGAGGTCTTGATTTTCGCCACGCGATCGTGATCGAGCGGCGGAGAGCATGGAGGGAGTTTGCTGGGTTTTGGGCCACTTTGAAAGGGTGTTGGGCTGCAAAGGGAAGGGGCTTGCGGTTACCGGTTAACCGTTGGAGTACTAAACGACCTCCAAATGGCACGAAACTTGACAGGCGGTCTACCGGTGGTATACCAAGGCCGCTTGACAAACCTCGGTCCATTCCGAGACCGTTTAACACCCGCACATGAAAAGAGGTAAAAGGGGGTGCCGGGAGACATAGGAGTGCCGGATTGCAAAACGGACAACGGGGAAAATGCTCGGATGCATGAGACGAACACGTATGTGAAATGAAATGCACATGATATGAAATGCAGACGATGACATGGAAAAGTGCAACACGCAAGCAAATGACATGGCAAAGACGGCGAATAACTGACAAACACCTGGCGCATCGAATCCGGGGCGTTACAGCTTGGCTGCGGAGAGGCGCGAGCTGAAGGCGGCTGTCGCCCTCGCGCGCCATCAGCGTGACCTTGACAATTGGGAGGCCAAGGCGTCGCTGGTGGCCTCTCGGGAGGTCCGTTCTCGGGCCGTCGAGGAGGCCCGGGAAGCTGACCAGCGACAAGAGGCGGCGGAGGAGCGGGCGCGGGAACTCCTGGCCTGATGCCACTCCTTTGGAGGAGCGGGGGAGCTGCGCGAGGCGGCCCTTGCGTCGATGAGGTGGCCTCGAGGCGACCAGGCAAGGCTCGAAGCGTGAGGCGCTGACGCTGAAGCCGCCGAACGTCTTGTGAGTATGGCGCCTGGAAACAAGGGGCGCTTGGTGGCAGGCGGAGGATAGCGTCGCTGCTGCGGGAAGCCCGTGTCTGGAGGAGGTCGGACGTCGGGTGGCGGCGGCGCATTTGAACCTTGAGCGAGTTCGAGGAGAGGTTAGGTTGATCCGAGCTGAGGCTGAAGGTAGGACTGCTGCTTTGAGGGCCAAGCGGGGAGGAAGTGACGCGGGCTGATGCTTCTCGGGCCGCCTTGAGGTGGCGCTGGGGAGTTAACTACCTCCAGCGCCGAGGTGCTTCTTCTTTGCCAGCGGTGGGCCGAGGCTGAAGCCGCCTTGTGACGAGAATCTGCGGACGAGATCGCCCGGGCGGATCTGGAGCATGAGCATGGACCCATGCTCACCACGCTCCGGGAGAGAGCCAACGCAGCCTTGGGTAACATCTGTGAGGCGGCTGTTGGCGAGCCGCACGCAGTTAACTACGCCGGCAACCTTCAGTTCTTCTCCAATGTGGTGATGCAGCTGGAGGCGCGGTCGGTCAGAGCCAACAGGTTGGTGGAGGAGAGGAGCCGCGCCCTGATCGGGCGCGCCTTTTCTCGCGTCTTCAGCCATCTACGGAATATGGACCCCCCGCCCGACTTTAGCGCGCCATCGCTTGATGCCCCGAGCCGTCCCGGGCAACCTGGCGCCTGGGTGGAGGACAATGTGGGCGCCCTCGTCGGGGCCTTCGCAGGATAACGATGGCGTGATCGTGGCTCTGATGAAGGCGGCATGGTGACGGCCCCGGCGCGCTGGTGACAAATGCGAAAGTGATGGCGAGGCCAGTACGCCGACAACAGATTCAGGAGGTGCCCTGAGGAAGCATTGGGGATTTATCCATTGGCGCACATCGTTCCTGTTTCCTTACCTGCACAAATAGAGCTCAGGTTTTGTCATGACGGTTGTGAGAGCATTTTGGGAGGGGGAGCCCCTCATGTAAAACTTGTGTTTTGTGTATTAGTTGATGCTATATCACCCGTACGCCTGCGCCAAGTGGCTGGCTAGTTTACGTTTGTCCCGTGCGGGCCTTGAGATGGCCTGTGGAGGGCTGTGGCGTCTCAAGTGTCTCCTGATAGAACCCGTAGGATCTGCAGTAAAAACCTCCTGAGAGGATGCGGCGGCGGCAGTCTGGGCTGCACGCAAGCTAGGCCTAACCCGGCTCGTGAGGGGCTCACAAGGGGAGGCAGCTGAGGCAAAACGGTAACTGGAACGCGAGATATTTGCTCGAACGAGACTAAGCACCCCCCTTCCCCGAACACATGCAAATCTCAAATTCGAATCCAACTTAAATCCAGCGGGGGAAAGTGACAACCAAAGGGAAAAGTAATGAAAGCAGAAAAAGGCCGCGTCCGGCACCTAGTCTAGTCTTGGACGCCTTCTCACCAGCGCGGAGCTAAGTGCTGCCACTGGGCGTGGGAGGGAGCCCCAGGGCCTGAGGCCGGCACCCTTGAGACTCCGGGGCGTGTACAACCCCACTCATTATTACGTGAGAGTGTCACGGGGCGTCGAGCTTCACATGCACTCGGTCTTCTTCAAAGGTACCGGCCTTGCTTCATATCGCAGACGAGGGACCCGCCTTGCGCCGCACTCTAGTGCCATCAACGACGACCGGAAACCAGGACGCCGCCGATGGGGTAGAGCGGTCGCCATCGGTTCCCCCGACGACCACGGGTCCTCCGCCAGGGGCAGGACCTGAGGCACCTCCCCAACAGAGGGCCTACCTCTTGAGGACGCCTTGCTCCTAACGCCGTGGTGGTGATGCCGGATCTCGCCCCCTCTCCTGCTGCCCCTGACGCCCTCCTCCTGAGGGGTAGGAGACTGCGGGAGCGGGGCAGCCGCTCGCTGTGGCGACCTGCACCTCCTGCGATTCATGATTAGCGTATGCCTGCTCCTGAGGAATTAGCGGTACCCGAAAGTCGTCGCTTCTAGCGTGGCTGGTGTCGGCGTTCGGGAGCAGGGGTCCCAGACTTGCTGCCTGCGGCCTGCGGCGTGGCTCAAGGAGGCCAGGACAGCCCATCTTCATCAGCATAAGCTCAAGACCCTCGCGAGGGGCCAAGCCTCATGGGCGGGCGACAAGGAGCTTCCTCGAGCACGGCCTCGTCAGGCTGGCTCATGAGGAGGCGGAGAGTTCAAGGCAGGGTACCTCGCGAGGTGCCCATGGCGCAAACCATGACGACCAAGGCGCCAGTCGAGGCGCCAGCCCGTGCAGCTCCTCCTTTCCTCTTTGGTGCAAAGGAAGCAAGCGCGGCGAGAGCATCAAGCAAAGCGTCCGTTTGGTGCAACAAGACCAAGACCAATAGCAGCTGGAAGGAGTCATCGTGGAGCCCAAGCATGCGTCATCACCAGAGCCTTTGGCAGGCGAGGACCAACTTTAGTCAGGATAAGTGTACCCGCTGTTCCCCTTCAAAATGGCCAATTGTTGGCGCCCTTCCCGCTCAATATTTGGGAGGAGGCCCAGGGCCTTCGCCTATAAATAGGAGTAGCCACCCACAGGGAAAAAGGGGCATCGGAGTGAGGATCCAGAGGAGGGATCGAGACCCGGATCCTCAACAAGAAACCAGTAGCTAGAGCAACTGAACACCACTTAGCAGTTCATCACACCCGCCAAGAACAAACCCTCGCGAGGCTGTTCTTCCTTGTATTGATCCTCATCAGCCCAAGAGGCAATCCACCACAACACACACTGGAGTAGGGTATTACACCACAATGGTGGCCTGAACCAGTATAAATCTCGTGTCTCTTGTGTTGTTCCGTTTAGTAGTTTAGGTCCCAGCGATCGGTGAGGTGCGAGATGGTGGAGGTTGGATCTCGTCGCACCCAGTGTTGAACGCAAGGGTCTGCGGAACCGAAATCCGACATTTGGCGCGCCCGGTAAAGTGCGCGGAATCGCTTTTCGTCGCCTCATTCTTCCTCGACCACGCAACCATATCGGCGCCCGTCGAACCGCACAGCGCCGAGCCGCCCTCGCCTCAATGTTGCCCAGACAGCTCCGTCGGCGGGTGCCCTCGTCGTTCCCGTCACCCCCCGTCAACGCCGCCACCGACCCGGCCCGGGAGCGACAACAAGCATCGTCCAGCACCCGTCCATGAAGCGGGCGGCCGCACCGCCACGCCTTCGCTCACCCGCTGGTTCTTACGTCACGCGCTTGCGCCTGCCATGGAAACCCGAGCTGCACTCCTCGCGGCAAGCGAGCTCCGTACTACGGCCCGTCGATGATGTCTCTGAAGAATGGCTCGACCGAAGTCGCCGATCTCGTCCAGCGCTGCGAGGCGCCCCGCACCGTCCGTCTCGCTGCACCGCACCCGCCCGTCTGGCGATGAATCTCCGGGCGCCTCAGCCGCCTCCCCCTCAAGCGCCTGGCCCCAAAGCGCGCGGCCTGGCGGAACCCGCTCTGCCAGCGCCCGGCGGCAAAGCGAGCTATCAGAAGTTCCTCGCCCACAAGAAGCTGCCCGAGCACTCCCGCTCCAGCCGTCGGGACCTTGCGCTGCCCCCAGCCGCGATGCAGGGAGGCCCACAAGACCAAGCTCTCTGTCGTCCGAGGCCCCCCGCGGCCACGGCGGGCTACCGTGCCTTCACCCCCGAGCTGCGTAGCGTCGCGTGGCCAGCCAAGTTCAAGCCAGACCTGCCTCCTCGCTATGACGGCACAACTGACCCTACGGAGTTCCTCCAGCTCTACGAGCTGGGCATTGAGGCTGCCAACGGGGATGGAAAGGTCATGGCAAATTGGTTTCCCATGGCGCTCAAGGACAGAGCCCACACCTGGCTCCTAAATCTGGCCCCAGGCACGATCTCTTCTGGGCGAAATGCGCTTTCCGCTTCGCCGCCAACTTCCAGGGTACTCGCGACCGGCCACCGCCGTGGCGACATCGCCGAATCAAGCAGCAACCAGGGGAAACCCTGCAAAAGAACATCCAGCGCTTCAACAAAGCGCGCCTCAAAGATCCCAGGGGTAGCGGAGGAGGCCATCATCTCCGCCTTCTCCGACGGCGTCTTGACGTCAAGATGAAGGAGGAGCTGGCGATGCATGAAGATCTATGCACCTCCTTGGAGCTGTTCAACTTGGCGACCAAGTGCGCCAGGGCTGAGGAGGGGCGCCTCTCCCTCCTCGAGCTGCCTGCCGTGGATCCCGAAGAAAAGAAGTCCAAGGCCAAGGACGTGAAGCGCAAGGGGGCTGCCGTACTCAGCGGTCGAGCCGGACACCAAGCGAGGCGAGATCAGCCCGTGTCCTCCAAGGGCGTCGATGCTGCGTCTACCACGACCTCCACACCACAACACCGATGAATGCCAAGAGCTCAGGCGGTCCCTTGAAGGAAGGGTCGGCAGACGCCCAGCGTGAGCGACCGGGCTATGGCGAGGAGGAGGAAGGAATGCGGGGACGCTGGGAAGACCGCGGCCCGCGCCAAGGGTGGCGCGACCAACCTCGCGAGGACCGCTGGCAAGACCCACCTCGCGAGGAGGCTGGAGGATCAACCTCGCGAGGATCACCCTTGAGGCATGAGCTTCCCTCCGCTGCCGCCGCCGCCAAGGAGAATTGAAGCAGATCATCGGGGACGAGGGGCTGGGGCTTCAGAACGCGTGCAATCGCTTTGCATCCTGGGCGGAGCTCAAGCCCCAGCCTCTCAGCGCATCTTCAAGCAGTTCGCCCGTGAAGTGAATGCAGTCCTCCCCAAGCTCGAGGCCACGCGCCCTCTCAGGTGGTCGGCGTGCGCCATCACGTTCAGCTCAGCGGATCAGCTCAAGTGTGCGGCCACAGCCGGAGTTCTCCCGATGCTTTGTTCCCCAATCATCAGCAATGTGCTAGTCACCAAGACCCTCATTAACGGCGGAGCAGGGCTCAACGTCCTGTCCGTGGAAACAATCAACAATCTTCAAGAGCCTTACAGTCAGCTTCAGCCAACCAAGCCCTTCTCCGGAGTCACCGATGGCTCCACGGTCCCGATCGGGCAGGTCCGCCTTCCTGTCACCTTTGGGGCTCGCGACAACTACCGCACCGAGCTCATCGACTTCGACGTCGCCCACATTCGCTTGCCGTACAACGCCATCCTCGGGTACCCAGCGTTGGCCAAATTCATGGCCGTAACCCACCATGGCTACAACGTCCTCAAGATGCCAGGAAGTGGCGGGGTCATCACGGTGCCATGTGAAGAGAGAGCGCGATGTGCTCCTGGGCGAGCCTTTGAGCCGCATCGCTAGAAGACCTGGATCAAGCGGCGAGGAGGCCTCCGAGGCCGCACCCAAGAAGAAGAAGACATCGACCGGCCCGGCTCCTCAAAGGCAGGCCCCTCGGGGGCGGCGCCGGGCCGGGGAGCCTCCCTCCATCGCATAGGAAAGCGCACAGGCGCCCTCCTCGAGCAGGGCTCGGGGCTCTCCCTGGAGGGCCGCCGACCTCGCCAAGGTCTCAAGGGGCGCTTGGGCACCCGTGGGCGTGCTTGAAGCACGTTTCCCTGGCGAGGAGCAAGGCAGGAGGGCGAACCCTCGGGAGTTCGTCGGCCAAGGCCATTCGGGAGCTCTGAGTCAAGGGTCATGAAGGGCAGCCGCGCCTTGCCTGTGGCCCCCCATCCGAGGCGAGGATGGTGGGCTGCAGCGTCTGCATCGACATACCGAGGCTCAGCAGAGCAGCGTCTCAAGCGCCTCGGCCCTCGCGAGTGGGGCGTTGAGGTCGCCCACAACTACGTGCATGCCTTATGGCACCAAAGCAGCAGCAGCGCACCGGTGTCTCATGAGGCCATCTGGAGGCTCAAGAGGTCGAGCCGCGCCGCAGCCCTAGCGGAGATGGAGATGGCCGCGAGCCGCCAGCGCCGGATCCTCCGAGGCCCGGGGCTGGGGGCTCGTGGTCGGCTCCGCAGCCCACCGAGTCTGCTACACCAACACCCCTTCATCCCCAACATCACCAGGTGACATCTTTAAGTTTCGTTTCAGGCTGGGAGCGCCTTCAGGGCCGCATTATTCTCAGGCCACGTGGGTCCGTCCCTGCGGCATGTATACCTTTTATTTCATGTCATTAGCTTATCCTGTTGGGGGCGCCCGTCGGGCTGCATCATGCCCAAGCCGCTCGGGCCTGTCCCATCGGCATGTATCCTTCCTACGTTTTCCTTAGGATTATGCTCTCGCTCCGCCATGCTTGTTATTTGGTGCCTTTTCCTGGGTGATGGAATCTTGCACGTTAAAGGGGGGGTGCCTGAGCATCGCGACTCGAGGCTCCTACTGGCTCTCCGGCCCTCACCCTCCGGTCTTGTCCATGGCATCGCGACTGGCTTGCCGGCCGACGGCTGAGACCAGCCCGAGGCGGGACCCGGGCGTGGAGTTTCGTCATCTAACCCAGCTTGCAGCGTTAAAGGGGGTGCCCGAGCATCGCGACTCAGGGCTCCTACCGGCTCTCGGCCCTCACCCTCTGGTCTTGTCCATGGCATCGCGACTTGGCTTGCCAACGACGGGTGAGACCAGCCGAGCCGGGACCGAGGGCGTAGAGTTGCTGCATCGACCCAGCTTGCAGCGTTAAAGGGGGGCTTCCTGAGCATCACGACTCAGGGCTCCTACCGGCTCTCCAGCCCTCACCCTATGGTCTTGTCCATGGCATCGCGACTGGCTTGCCGGTGACGGCTGAGACCAGCCGAGAGCTGGGACACGAGGGCGTGAGTTTAATCATCTAACCCAGCTTAGCGTTAAAGGGGGTGCACGAGCATCGTGACTCGGGGCTCCTACCGCTCTCCGGCCCTCACCCTCTGGTCTTGTCCATGGCATCGCGACCTGGCTTGCCGACGGCTGAGACCAGCCGAGAGCCGGGACCGGGGCGTGAAACACCGCATCTGGCCAAATTTGCAGGAACACACTCGAAGATAAGGCCCAGAGCCAAGCGCAACCCGCCTTGAGGTAGGGCCCCGTGAGCCCTGCGCTGGCTCACGGGTGCCCCAACACACCTCGCGAGGCTTCTCGCGCCTCTCCAAAGCAACTAATGGCAGGACTAACGATCGCCACGGCGAGCTCTTGTTCCTTTTGTGGTGAACCTGCAGGGTCCCTCCAAGGAGCACGAAACAACCTCGCCACGCAATCCCTCGCCGGCCAAGGCACGGACCTAGCGCCGCACCAGGAGGCATTGTCCTGACCCTCGAGATAAGTCACCCTCCGGACACACTAGCTATCGCAACACCATCCCCACACTCAATGCAACCCCGTGTTAGCAACGTCGCTCTCCTTTCTCACCGAATGATGGCTGCTTGAGCGCCAAGGGGGACCCCCTGAGCATCGCGACTCAGAGGCTCTTACCGGACCTCGGGCCGCTCACCTCCTGGCCTTGACCACGGCATCGCGACCTGGCATACCAGCGACGGCTGAAGCCGCCTTGGGACTGGGACCTGTTGGCGCAGAGCATCAGGCCCTCGTGAGGACTGAAAGGAGGAAACTGAGCTAGAATGGAATGAGCATCTCGCACTGCCTCACAATAAGGATCATATTGACAAACGAAGCTACAAACATCTTACAAGCCCCCGCGGGGTACATTCTTGGCTCCTCGCAGGAACAAAAGACGCGAATCCTAAGGAGTCCTACCTACAGGGACCACCGCGGCAGACGCCATCATCAACACCGGGCCACCCGGTCCGGCGCTAACCCCATCCAGATCAGGGGCGGCGACGACCTGACGAGCCAGCCCTGCTCCGGGAGCGGCGCAGGCTCGGAAGCTCGTAGGTGTCGTCGCACGTCTCCGGCATCGCGAAGAGCTCGGCGGAGTCGCTGGATCCTCCGGCGCCTTCGTCGCCTGAGGAGCTGCCAAGGGAGTGGTCGGTCGGCCTCTGTCTCACCGCAGCAGGACCCCGACCACCTCTCCCGGGGCAGCACTCCAGCCGACGACCCTCCACGTTGAATATCTTGAAGGACACCACTGAAGCACCATCGTACTCCAGGTGGATCATGAGGGCACCCCTCGTCCTGCAGACCCGGGCGACCTCGCCCCAGCCTCGAGTCATGAAGACCTCGCCCGGGGCAACTACCACGACCTCTGCCCGGTCGCGAGGGTGCCGCAGCGGCGTGCTGCAGCGAGTCGAGGGTTCCCCTTGCCGGACGATGGAGGCGAAGAAAGAAGGAAGACGAATCCAAGACTTAGGAGGCGTGGCGACGCGAAGCACGAACTCCCGGCAGGAGCTCTCGGCGTGGACTCCATGGGGGAAGACGCACACCTTCATGACCCGCCGGCGTCGTCGGCGGCGCCGCTCGTGGCGCCCGGCGTCGCCTCCTTGAGCCGCCAATGTGCGCGTACAAGGGAAGAGGAACCCTGGTGGCGGCCACTCGCACCAGGCATGGCGCCTCTGGCGGCGCTCCCGCCACGACACGAGAAGCAAGCCGCTTCTTTGGGGAGCAGGTCGGGATCCTCTTGAGGAGCCTTTCCTTCTCTTCCGTGGAGAACCGGCGGATCGGAGCCATGGCAACCAGACGAAACAAGGAGGAGGAGAAGCAGAAGGATAGACTGGAAGGGCGCGTGCCGTTCCGTACTTATAGCCGGCGAAGGCCAACCGTCGGCCTCCACGATCACCGATAATCATGACCGACTATGCATGCAGGGACCTGTCGAATCCGGGTGGTTACCGAGGCATCGTGGGGATGCAGTGTGCACGCATCCAATCAACCGCCAAGCGGCGCCCAAGGCCGCAGGCTGTTAGGGCCCGCGACGCTTCGCGCTTGCCCTTTCGCCTCTCTGCTCGGCCATGTTCGGGCGCACCATGGGCCCGGGGGCTACTGTCGGCGTTCTGGGAACGGGGGTCCCCAGACTTGCCTGCCTGCGGCCTGCGGCCTGCGGCGTGGCTCAAAGGAGGCCTAGGACAGCCCATCTTCATCAACGCAAGCTCAAGACCCTCGCGAGGGGCCAAGCCTCGCGGGGCGGACGACAAGGAGCTTCCTCAGGCACCGCCTCGTCAGGCTGGCTCATGAGGAGGCGGAGAGTTCAAGGCAGGGTACCTCGCGAGGTGCCCATGGCGCATAGCCATGATGACCAAGGGCGCCCGATCAGGCGCCCGCCCGCATGGCGTCCTCCTTCCTCTTTGGTGCAAAGGGAGCAAGCGCGGCGAGAGCATCAAGCAAAGGCGTCCGTTTGATTGCAACAAGACCAAGACCAGCCCAGCGGCTGGAAGGAGTCATCATGGAGCCCAAGCAGGCGTCATCACCAGAGCCTTTGGCAGGCGAGGACCAACTTTAGTCAGGATAAGTGTACCCGCTGTTCCCCTTCAAAATGGCCAATTGTTGGCGCCCTTCCCGCTCAATATTTGGGAGGAGGCCCAGGGCCTTCGCCTATAAATAGGAGTAGCTACCCACAGGGAAAAAGGGGCATCGGAGCGAGGATCCAGAGGAGGGATCGAGACCCGGATCCTCATCAAGAAACCAGTAGCTAGAGCAACTGAACACCACTTAGCAGTACATCACACCCGCCAAGAACAGACCCTTGCGAGGCTGTTCTTCCTTGTATTGATCCTCATCAGCCCAAGAGGCAATCCACCACACCACACCTTTGGGTAGGGTATTACACCACAATGGTGGCTTTGAACGATATAAATCTCGTGTCTCTTGTGCTGTTCCGTTTAGTAGTTTAGGTCCCAGTGATTGGCCGAGTGCGAGGCGGTGGAGGTTGGATCTCCGCGCACCCAAGTGTTGAACCTCAAGGGTCTGCGGTAACCGAATCGACAGCGGTGGGGCCTTCACGGGGCTCTGGAAGAGCTCACTGTCGCCTCGTCCCCCGGCTTGGGCTGAGGCGAGCCTTGTTCGCCCTCGTGCTCGTGCCCTTGGTCCATCATGTGGGGCACATATTCTTACAGGGCCGTCATCGAGCAGCCCGCCATAGTGCTCCACGTGCCATGCATCTATGCTTGGCGCCCACAGGGGGTGGTAGCTGGCTTGGCCAGCTGGGGCCGTGGGTGTGGCGAGTCCTTCTTCGCTGGCGGGAGCGGAGGCGGCGCTGCGGTGGCCCGGTGCTGACAGCTTCACTGGTGTTGGAGTAGCCTTCGAGCCGGCGGCCGCATGCGGAGCCCCCGCGCGGGCCGCCCTGGACCTCGGGTGGGAGCTAGGTGCAGAAGGGGTGAGCCCCCGAGGCGGCAAAGCCAGGAGCTCGCCACCGCTCTCTAAGTAGCGTCGCGGCCGCCTTCCAGCCAGCCTGCTTGTAGTAGCTCCCGGGCCACCGTGAGCGCGGCCCTCGAGTTCGCCTGCTCCCGGCGGGTGTACGGCGTCGCGGCCGCGGCGTGGTTGGAGGCCCTCGCTGCCGACCGCGCCTGCCGCGGCGTGAGAGTTGTCGAAGCCTGTCCGCGTCGCCCGCGGCCTGCAGCGCCCTGCGGACCGCGAGCTGCCTGGGGCATGGGGTCGCCCGAGGCGAGCGGCTCTGCGTGGGCGGGCCAAGCCGCCCAGGGACCGGGGTTGCCCGCCTGGTCGCCGGACATGATGATGACGATGCGACGGGACACGAAGTGGCAGAAGGTGGATCCCGGTGCACCCCTACCTGGCGCGCCAAATGTCGGATTTCGGGTTCCGGCAGACCCTTGAGGTTCGAACACTGGGGTGCGCGCGGAGATCTCGCCCTCTACCTACCTGCACCCCGCCGCCTCGCTTGGATCTAAACTACGAAAGGAACAACACAAGAGACACAAGGTTTATACTAGTTCGGGCCACCGTTGTGGTGTAATACCCTACTCTAGTTTGTGGTGTGGTGGATTGCCTCTTGGGCTGATGGTGATGAACAATACAAGGAAGAACAGCCTCGCGAGGGTCTGTTCTTGGCCTGTGCGATGAACTGCTAGGGGGAGTTCAGTTGCTCTCTCTCTCTCTCTCTCTCTCTCTCTCTCTCTCTATTCAAGGTGCCTCCAGCTACCAATTCGATGCCTCTACTATGGTGGCTGGCTCTACTTATATAGGCGGAGGCCTGGGCCTCTTCCCAAATATTGGCGGAAGGCGCCAACAATTGGCCATTTGAAGGGAATATCTGGTACACTTATCGACTAAAGTTGGTCCTCGCTTTGTCAAAGGCTCACGGTGGTGGCCTTGGCTTGGGCTCCACAATGACTTCCTTCTTGCCGTTGGACTGGTCTTGGTCTTGTTGCACCGAAATGGACGCCTTTGCTTGATGCTCTTGCCTGCCCTTGCTCCCTTTGCACCAAAGAGGAAAGGAGGACACTGCGCGGGATGGCGCCCGCCTGGCGCCTTTGGTCGTCATGGCTTACGTCATGGGCACCTTGCGAGGTACCCCGCCTTGATCTCTCCGCCTCCTCGCGAGCCAGCTTGATGAGGCCGTGCTCGAGAAGCTCCTGTCGTCCGCCCAGAATCTTGGCCCCTCGCGAGGTCTTGAGCTTGTGTTTATGAAGATGGGCGTGATGGGCCCCCTTTGAGCCACGCCGCGGGCATGAGCGAGCAAGTCAGGGACCCCGTTCCCGAGAATGCCGACAGCGCATGATGTTGTCACTTCCACTGTGAGGACGGATGAATACTATTTTACCATCAAGTGTACCACAGTTGTACTACTACTACTACTACTACTACTACTACTACTACTACTACTACTACTACTACTACTACTACTACTACTAGTAGTAGTAGTAAGGTATAATACTCGATGATTGTATAGTGGAAATAGGTCTCCCGTGCTAGCATGCTGTTCACTTCATTGTTCAGGTATCATCCATATTGCGACCGAACTAAATTCTCGTGCATGCCCAATCAGCATACTGCCGCGTTGCATGCATGGTTGTTCGGTGCATCAAGGATGGCATGCTGATCGTTCCACACTTGAGAAGAGGAAAATGGAAAGGTAGAAGCGGTAGCGAGGGAAGAAACGATGGCTAACAAGGCTGGGAGGGATCGGCGGGAAGTTAATGCTCACGCCTAAAGGTTTTGGGAAAACCTGATTTTCATAAGGTGACTTATACTCACCTAAACGGAGGGAGTATTCCTTAACTAGAGAATGTTGTGTCTCCCACTCGCGTGCTAAAAAAAAGCTACGACACATTTTTTATCTGTTTGCATAGGTCCCACCTATCAGGAAGGATCGACACGTACATGAATAGGTACGACTCCTCAGTCTACCCGCATAGCCTTTTCGTTTAGTCTACCTAGCCGTCTAATCAACTGCCTGCACGCCACTTCTCCCATTTACTTCTCCATCGAGAACCGATTCGCCTCGGCTTCTTCACCTCCCCTTCGTCTTCATTTGCATCCAAACCCCACTGTGTTCACATTGTTTTAACCTATTTAAATAATCATCTACTACTTCAGTTAGACTAGCCATCTAATCCTAATTCTCCAAACCATAGCCCTCCATTCCAGCGGTTCCAAATGGAAAAAGAGATCGAGATGCTGGTTTTTAGCGTCCAACATGTCCTCGTCAAAGGCTCGATGCGCATAGTTGCCACCGTCACCGTCCACCCAAGGGTTGTTCGGCAGTGGATCAACAATGTATCCAACTCCCTCGAAAAGGTAGAGACGAGGGTCATCGGTCTCGACGCAGAGTACACGGAGCGTGCCCCTGGGAAGATCCAGCGCGCCGCCGTCCTTCAGCTATGCCTCGAATTGGTGTACCACATCATACACTCGCCCTCCATACCAGGTGAGCTTCATGATTTCTTGTCTCGGGAGGACGTATACTTCTGTGGGTCAGCCATCGAATGGGACAAACAGAAGCTGGAGCCGTACAACCTTGATTTGAAAAGCATCGCCGACCTACAAACCAGAATCAAAATTCCTGTAGAAGATTGTGCTAAACAGACACCATCCCTATTCAACGTAGCAAATTTTGTGCTCGGTACAAATCTTCAGAAGGGTGACGAGACGATGGCATTAAGGTCGTCTGGATGGGATAATTATCCCTTGACGTACGAGCGGATAAAATATGCTGCCCTCGATGCCCGTGTGAGTTTGAGATAGCTGCAAGGTCCAAAGAGCTTGTTGCGAAGCCGTCTCCCACAGAGAATGAGAAGAAGAAGAAGAAGAAGAAGAAGAAGAAGAAGAAGAAGAAGAAGAAGAAGAAGAAGAAGAAGAAGAAGAAGAAGAAGAAGAAGAAGAAGAAGAATAAGACACTGCACCAGTAGGAGGGCATTGTGGATGGATGAACTATTTCCTCTCTTGTAAAAAAAATTATTCCCTCTCGGTGTATATTGATATAGATGGACTATTTCGATGGTGTGCATGTCTTTGGAACAGAGTAGTAGCGTGGGTCCGCTTGACTATAAGGAACTATTTATCCACATATATAGCTTTCTCTGCTACTCCTTCCAGTGATCGGTATGCAGTGCATGTGTCCGTAGACATGACAGCTTGTCCATGGAAGTTCAACTATGGCGACCATCACGTTTCATCTCGCGATTCCGATGACGCCTCTCCAACCCACGGCACCACGCCCCCCCGACGTGCGCCTCACCCCTCTCGGCCGCACCGCCCCTCTGCCTTTGTGTGCATGACATGTGGGCCACCTAAAATGCGGCGAGCATCAAGTTTCTACCACAACCACCCGCGATTCCCACGACGCCGCTCGAACCCATGAAACCACACGTCCCCCGACCTGCAGCTCACCCCTCTTGGCCCCACTGCCCCTCTGCCTTCAGGAGCATTACATGTGGACCAGTCACCTATTGGGTCCACATGCTATTGAATCAAAGGTAGGTGTAGTAAGGCGCTGAAGCTCAGTCCTGACGGCCCTGAGAGGGAAATGTAACTCCTGTGCCAGGGCTTGTGGTGCTCCTGCAGCACGAACTCGTGCCAAACAAGAGATTTGTTTCTTTGTTATACATGCACACAATGATTTAATGGACATTGTAATCTCAACATGTGATGGGGAGCTCTAAATTTGAATTTGAAACTTATAAAATGAAAAGATTCAAAACAAATAAACTGGGAGAGAGGGAGTATATCGTAGGATGTGTCCCATACAAAATAAGTCCCTGGTTTGTCACCATGAAGATGCGGTTAGAAAGGAGCACAGCGTCTTCCTACTCGTCGACAACAAATCGGCGCAGACAGCATGGTCCGCCTTTGACCGCCATGTGCAAGGTTCGTGCTATCTTATTCAATCTCACCGTGGTTCCATCATACCAATTCATGCGGTGGCCCGTTGCATGGCTGATCCCAATGTTGGACAAAGGTTCTCTGAGAGCGGTGTCACCGTTATAAATGTTGTGCAAATTGATGTTGGTACCCTCCCGTACATATGCAAGCCAATCTCCACTGCTTAGAGCCTAGCCTGTGAAACAGTGGCAGGGGAGAATTAGGAAATGGACACGAATTAGTCTTTAGAATGCATTTACTACATGATCAAACTCATCTTACCTGCTCATCGGAGGAAATCCGAGTGCCCCTCAACGTCGGCATCTCAAGGGGCGTCAACTTGCAACTACGGCCACGCCACGCTGTAGAGACCCCCAAGGAAACATCCTCGTGCGTTCCACGGAACATCAAGATGCATTTGTATGAGTAGTTTATCTTGTGAGAGAAAAGAATGAACGAGGGAAGGCCTCTAGAGATAGAGATGGACACTACCACTACCAATGTGCTGGCCCGTGCATTGCAATGGATCCAAACTAGTAGAATAATACTTGTTCACGTGCTTGAAATATAAAAACTCTAGTTTTGATATACATGTGTCAGCAGACACACCAGCTTGTCCATGGAAGTTGAACCACGGCGACCATCACATTTCTTGTTTCTACCACTGCCACACCCACACGTGATTCCCACGACGCCGCTCCAACCCACGGCAAGACGTCCCCGACGTGGACATGGATCCTCGGCGTGGCTATCACTGCCTTGCCTCGCTTTTCCTTTGGCGGCAGGTGGGACCCACGCTTATGGGTCCCACATGTCGATGAACGAATGGTAGGATTGTTCGTGCCCCTCATCCCTCTCGGCCCCACCGCTCCTCTGCCTTTGTGTGCATGACATGCGGGCCAGCTGAACTGCGGCGACCATCAACTTTCCACCACAGACACACCCGATTGGACACGGTTTGCCTACTCCACTGCTGTGCTCCGATCCGTACTCCCGCACCATCGAATTTTCATCCAGCAGCTGTGACACATTTCGTCCCGGTCATCAATCCTCAGCTGGAATACTTATGTACTGCAGGTAGTACCCGCCGGTGTGGCCATCTACGCCCCGTAACGCCCCGATGCCCAGCTGTGGCACCCTCGCCACGGCCACGCCACCGCTGGCCGGTTCATCTCGAACGAGTGAGTCGCGAACCACGCCACCACCATGAGAATGACATGTGGGCCAGCTGCATTTAAGGTCCGCATGTCATTGACTCATAGGCGGGCACTAAGCCACCGAGGTTCGGTCCGTGGGCCCCGAGAGGAAATGTAACTCTGCGGCAGGCCTTGTGGTGCTCCCAAAGATCTGAGCTCGTGCCAAAACTGGAATTTGTTTCTTACTACTACCAACTAGTACTAGTAAGGTACACGTGCATTGCACGCATGAGATTCTGGTGGTTTGTGCATTATGCTTCTACATGTGGAGTTTTCTGGATTCTAACATGTGGCAAAATCTGGTTGAATGTAGGGTTAGGCAAGTTTGATTAACTTAGGTGAGTGTTTGGTTCAAGCCACACCTTAGGCAAGCCACACTAAGGCCCCACATGACATACACACAAAAAATGTGGCAAGATTCCCTTAGGCTTGCCAACTTGTGGCTCTCATTTTGAAGAACTAATAACTTTGCCTAAGATCAGTTGTGGCAAAGTTAGTCATGAATTAAGTTCAACCATGGAGTCTTCTAGATTATACATGTGGCAGAATCTGGTGGATGATATCCAACGGCAAGTAGTGCTTGGATTTGCCATCTTTGTACCATCGGATTGGCTTCATCCAACGGCCGACTTTCAAAGTTTTTCACACACTATATAGGGGGTATAGATATAGATGTGCCGGTCCGTTGCAATGGATCCAAAGTATATCTATTTAGTGGAGTGCACTCTAAACACATTACAAGGTTCGTGCTATCTTATTCAATCTCACCGTGGTTCCATCATACCAATTCATGCGGTGGCCCGTTGCATGGCTGATCCCAATGTTGGACAAAGGTTCTCTGAGAGCAGTGTCACCGTTGTAAATGTTGTGCAAATTGATGTTGGTACCCTCCATACATATGCAAGCCAATCTCCACTGCAAGGAGCCTAGCACGTGAAAGCAGGTGGGCGGGGGAGAATTAGGAAATGGACACGGAAGTAGTCTTTAGAATGCATTTACTACATGATCAAACTCATCTTACCGCTCATCGGAGGAAATCCGAGTGCCCCTCAACGTCGGCATCTCAAGGGCGTCAACTTGCAACTCTGAGCCCGCCATTGGAGAGACCCCCAAAGGAAACATCCTCGTGCGTTCCACGGAACATCAAGATGCATTTGTATGAGTAGTTTATCTTGTGAGAAAAAAGGATGAACGAGGAAGGCCTCTAGAGATAGAGATGGACACTACTACTACCAATGTCTTGGCCCGTGCATTGCAATGGATCCAAACTAGTAGAATAATACTTGTTCACGTGCTTGAAATATAAACACTCTAGTTTTGATATACATGTGTCGGCGAGACACCAGCTTGTCCATGGAAGTTGAACCACGGCGACCATCACGTTTCTTGTTTCTACCACGCCACACCCACCGTGATTCCCACACGGGCGCTCCAACCCGCAGCAGGCGTCCCCGGCGTGGACATGGATCCTCGGCGTGGCTATCACTGCCTTGCACCTGCCTTTCCTTTGCTGACAGGTGGGACCCACGCTTATGGGTCCCACATGTCGATGTGAAAATGGTAGGATTGTTCGTGCCCTCATCCCTCTCGGCCCCACCGCTCCTCTGCGCCTGTTTGTGCATGACATGCGGGCCAGTGATGCTGGCGACCATCAACTTTCTACAGACACACCCGATTGGACCACGGTTTGCCTGCTCCGCTGCTGTGCTCCGATCCGTACTCCCGCTTTCATCGAATTTTCATCCAGCGGCTGTGACACATTTCGTCCCGGCATCAATCCTCGGCTGGAATACTTATGTCTACTTGGTAGTACCCGCCGGTGTGGCCATCTGCATGCCCGTAGCATCCGTGCCCCTGTGGCACCCTGCCACAGCCGCGCCACCACCGGCCGGTTCATCTCGAACGAGTGAGTCGCGAACCACGCCACCACCATGAGAATGACATGTGGGCCAGCCGCATTTAAGGTCCGCATGTCATTGACTCATAGGCGGGCACTAAGCCCAGAGGTTCGGTCCCGTGGGCCCGAGAGGAAATGTAACTCTCTGGCGGGAGCCTTGTGGTGCTCCCGCGATCACGAGCTCGTGCCAAAACTGGAATTTGTTTCTTACTACTACCAACTAGTACTAGTAAGGTACCGTGCATTACGCATGCATGAGATTCCAGTGGTTTGTGCATTATGCTTCTACATGTGGAGTTTTACGGATTCTAACATGTGGCAAAATCTGGTGGAATGTAAGGTTAGGCAAGTTTGATTAACTTGGGTGAGTGTTTGGTTCAAGCCACACCTTAGGCAAGCCACACTAAGGCCCCACATGACATACACACAAAAATGTGGCAAGATTCCCTTGGCTTGCCAACTTGTGGCTCTCATTTGAAGAACTAATAACTTTGCCTAAGCTTAGTTGTGGCAAAGTTAGTCATGAATTAAGTTCAACCATGGAGTCTTCTAGATTATACATGTGGCGAGAATCTGGTGGATGATATCCAACGGCCAAGTAGTGCTTGGTTTGCCATCTTTGTACCATCGGATTGGCTTCATCCAACGACCAACTTTCAAAGTTTTCACACACTATATAGGGGTATAGATATAGATGTGCGGTCCGTTGCAATGGATCCAAAGTATATCTATTTAGTGGAGTGCACTCTAAACACATTATCTTATTTATTCTCTAACCTTCCAGTAGCCATACCAAGCCACATAAGCTTCATGGGTGCCCCCACATCATATTATTCATACTACGTTGATTGAAAAAAGATAAATCACCCAAAACAAGATCTTCCGTTTTTGTTCCTATGATGTTGTGCCTTGCTGCGTATCTACTAGTTGTATAGTGGTAGTACTAGTAATATAGTATTAGGAGTACAAACTTGGTACTAGTAGGAGTAGTACTAATCTGAGAATGCTCCTACTCTATCAACGAGCCCGTCTAACACAAAAATTTTGGTTTCCGTGCTACACTAGATCTTCCCCTTGTTTACATGTTTTAACCAGGCCGTGGCAATGGGGTGTCGGTTTGCTCAGCGGTGGTCCCACATGAAGGAAAAATGCTAGGCAACCGCCTTCCCTAAGCTATGTATTTGTGCAGGATGGGCCGTGTTGTACTCTCGATTCGAGGCGTGTGGGGAGTGCGGCGTTGACCTTGGCATGCCTTTTCCTTTTACTAGCAATGTGCGGTCGCGTTGCGAGCGGATCCAAAAGTAGTAGAATAGTAGTATTTGTTTACAAACTTGAAAGAAATCACTATTGTTTTGATATACTCTAATATATTACTCCCTCCGTACCTAAATATTTGTCTTTTTGAGATTTCAAATGGACTATCACATACGGATTATATAGACATATTCTAGTGTTTCTAGCAAGATGCCCAGCATTGCGAAGTTGATGGAAAAGGTAAGCACAACTTAAAATTGACGGATGGAGTACTAGTTACAGTTGATGCATATAATTAAGCAAAGGGATCGCACATGTCGGTTATTATTTGGGCGAGAATGCAACAACACAATAAGAATTAAGGCCATGATGATGCGATCGCAGTGGCGATTCTGGAAAAGGCAAGAAGAAAGATGGATCCATGAGCGTCGACCTCCTCCTCCTCAACTTAGTCGCCCGAGGCACCCGGCCGTGACTAAGGAAGGCGGCTTTGTTGGCGAGGTCGAGGTGCTTCTCCAGCAAAGGCATCAAGGCTTCCGGCCCGGTTGAGGAAAACCAACATCGTGGCGTTCCTCATTGGCCTTGTAGATACCTATGCTACGATTTGCTGCTGTTACCGTGGATTTGTAAATGTTAAGCCAATTCTTGCTTGAGGCCGAGGCGCGAGGAGCCACCGATTGCAGAAAGAGGTTCCGGCCATGGAGGCCGATTAATTGGTGAGCAATGAGGAGCCAGGCCTTGTGGAGAATCTGGCGATGATCGTCATGAGCTTCTTGAGGAAGGTGAACTTGTTGCTGGTGCAGCGATCATCTGGTTCAAGCGAGAGTCGTGGTTGGGCGTTGGCGGCTGACATCCACCAATCGGTCTCCAACACCGTCTGGAGGCGATCCTCGGCGCCATGCGGGCGGCGTCGTGGACCATCTGGCGCAACGCTGGCAGCTCACACGCGCCGCGCCATGGGTGCAGGCGAGCTCTTTTGTGCTTAGTGTAGGTGCTTAGGCAAATGCTTAGGTGCGTCACGATGTGGTAGATGCATTGGAATGGAGGGCACCTTTATATGAGGGCAATGAGGGCAAACTGCGTTGCATTACATCGTGTAGCCTCTTTCCCGGACCTCCTCCCATTACTTCCCTCATGCATTAATTGAAGGAGGATGCATTGGCCGTTCAACATATGGATGCTGCTACTCCTCCCTCATCTGCATTAAAGCCGTGTCGGGAATTGCGCCGCCATTGTCCGTCGAATACTCCCTCCGTCTAGGTGAGTATTAAGTCATCTTCGAAAACCAAATAGTAAACACATAGGCGTGGTGCATTAACTCTCCGTTGTTTCTTATTTTTGACATAAATAGAGAATCAACCAAGAAGAGATGTGAAGCTTGTATGCTTTTAATGACTTGAGACTATCAAACATGACATCAAATTAATGGATTCGTTGCACAAGAACAAATACAACCCACGTCAGCACACATGCATCTTATAGCATCACATCCAATGGCTATAAAAGATGAATGAGACCAAATTATATCTCATCTAGATGAGTTCTAGCAAAACTGTATTAATAATACTTAGTACTCATAAGCCATGTATCATATATTAGTATCATGTAGTACTTTATTTATTGCCATGTATGACACATAGTTCACGAGCGCTCTCTATATGTACCACCTTTTTTTAATTACAAGTTTTTCTCCATGGTGCAATCCTTCGATACTACTACTTGTAAAAAGTGGAGTATATACATTTTAAAAGGCTAGCTAGGCGGGGCCGGTCTAGCTCGGTCGGTTTCATGAGGCGAGGCCTTTGTGATTTGTGGCTCATGCTCTTTGTCATCAAATTGAATAATCTTCACTCCACGCCCATTGCATGCCCAACACCTCCATTAAACCCCTCCGTTAAACCCGCATGCAAACCGAAAATCCTAGTCCCTGCACGTCTGCTCATTGGCGGGCGAATTAAGCCTTGTACAGCCTTGAGCTCCTCCCATCCGCCCTCAGGTTAGCGAGGCAGGCGGCCGTGACTCAAGCATCTACGTCGCCCTCTATTTACATGAGGCGGACAGACGAACAGCGAGGCAAGAACCGCACCCCTCCCGCTCCCCATCCCACCACTCTTGATGGCTTCCGATGAGGCGTTCTCGCGCATATTACCCGTGCGGGTGGCCGCGAAACCCCTCCGGATATGGGCGAGGCTGCTCCAATGCTTCACCAACCTTGCTTGGCCCGGCGGGCAGATTGCCGCCCCAAGCATGCGCGTGGTTTAACAATTCGCCGCTCCAGTTCAGCTCGATGAGGAGTGGCGAGTTGCTCACGCAGCCGGCGCGGCGGCAAGCATGCTGTTCTGACATCGCCATCGCTGCAGCGCGTCGTGCCGCGCCACCGGTGTCTGCGGTGGCCGTGCCTCCCGTGTCTTTAGGCGCGCCTCCCGTTACTGCTGGCGGCGCCATGCGAGCGAAGGCAAGCCGGGTGCGTGGAAGCAACGAGTCGGTGGCCAACTTCTCCGTGTCCGCTGCCATCGCCGAGGAAAGTAGAACACGGGGAGACGCCGCCACTTGGGACCCATGAAGGCCACCGCCCGGCGGTGACAGCATGATTCAGGTGGTTTCTTTGCTGCTTCGTCTCTTGAGGGACCTTCTTCGACCCGATAGTGTCGTAGGACATGAGGAAGACAAAGGGATCCGTGGTGACCATTTAGAACTAAAATAAGTCTAGATATATCCATTTCTAGGACAAGTATTTCCCGAGCGGAGGAGTATTAATTATACAAGAGAGCGGATTGGCACCTCTTAGTTCATGTAAATGTAATGAAATCCATCATGTTTATATGAAGATCGGCTTTTTTCTCGAAATCCTTCATGCTTATATGAAATCAGTCCGTGTTTGCACAAATTTCATCTGGTTGGTTAGAGTTGTAAAAATGTATTGGTTGGCGTTTGATGTAAATCCTCCAGCGGAAGGAAGCGGAGGAAATTTAAGTCGTGCCATTGGAGATGCTCTTTATGGTGGAAATAATTGAGTGACATCAATCCATTTGAGTTAATTGCACTGTATGATTGTCCCTCTATAAAAGTTAATTGCATATACGAGTGTACTACGCATGACTTGCGGGGTGGCTAGCAACCGTTACAAAAGTTAAAAAAGAAACAAGTCCATCCTTAATATTCTAAGTACTCTGTGGTTCCCTTTATCGATACTGATGGCGAAAAAAGTATATATTAAATAAGTAGAAATATATAATATAAAATCTAAAGTTAAAAGACAGAATTGAACTCATGTCATCGCGTTGCGAGCATCCAGCGCTAACCAGCCCAACACATTTTTGTTGTAGACCATCTTTGGAGATATCTCCATGTCTACTCTTATATATACTCCATTCGTTCCTAAATATTTGTCTTTTCAGATTTCAAATGGACTACCACATGAGGATGTGTATGTAGACATATTTTAGAGTGTAGATTCACTCATTTGCTACGTCATGTCTTTTTTAGGAAGGGGTCAAATTTGTCCTTGATTTATTTATGAGGTATCCGGATGGACTTTGCCGCCAAGAAAGAGGTAACATCAAAATTATGGACTACTTTTTGAGTATGTTGGTAAGGTCCGGTCATAGTCACTTGTTGAAATCTCTAAAAATACAAATACTCCCTCCATCCGGAAAAACTTGTCATCAAAATGGATAAAGGGAAATGTATCTAGGCGTATTTTAGTTTTAGATACATCTCTTTTATCCATTTTGATGACAATATTCGAAGACGAGAGAAATGAACTGAAGTTAGTGATGATGGTGTGCGTGCCATCCGCAATATAGGCCGTCGGATTTATATCTAAGGATAGGAAAGAAACTATGGCAATTTTGCAAAAATACCCACCGTCTCTCACGTTTGCAAATAAGGCCTTCCCTCGTTCAGCCTTTTCTCTCACAAGATAAACTACTCATACAAATGCATCTTGATGTTCCGTACAACGCTGCGCGCAGCTAACTAATTTCTTTTAAAATAGTTGCTGCGATAATTGGGTTGAAGTGATATATTTTATATGCGCCCCAAATGATTTCAGATTCACTAGTAGTAACAAACAAAAGGTTGCCTTGTTAATTAACAGAAAACAGGGGTGAAAACTATCACATGAGGCGGTAAAAACAAGGCTTCACTGGGTTCACGTCATCGTCACTACAGCTGTGTCTTGTGAGAAGTCTACATATCGGGGGATACCAAGCAAGGCACGAAACACATTGTTTGAGAGAAAACCAATTGACAGATTATGATCAGATCGAGTTGTCACCCTTCTACTTGCATCATTGTTGGGGGGGGGAGGGAGAGAAAGGCGTGTCGAGAGTGTGTGCAGGTGAGCGCAGAGCACAACAAGCGTGTGTGTGTGTGTGTTTGAAGAGGAGTAGATGGGTGTATATCAAGATCGATGTGTGCACCCTACTCCTTGGTGCCGGGTAGTGTGTGTGTGTATGTTTGAGAGAGAATCCGGTCGATAGATTAGTATCAAGATCGAGGGTCATCTTCTCCTTCGGTGCGGGTAGTGTGTGTGTGTGTGTGTGTGTGTGTGTGTGAGAGAAGCCGGTCGATAGATTAGTATCAAGATCGAGGTGTCACCCTACTCCTTCGGTGTTGGGAAGTGTGGGTGTGTGTGTGGGGGGGGGCGTTGACATCTCATATCTACTCTTATAAAAAACAGAGTTGGTGATGATGGTGTTCTGCCATCCTGCAATATAGGCCATCCGATTTATATCCGATGAGCAGGAAGGAAAATATGGCAATTTTGCAAAAAGATACCCACACCTCTCTCGCATTTGCAAATAAGGCATTCCCTCATCCATCCTTTTCTCCCACAAGATAAACTTCTCATACAAATGCATCTTGATGTTCCGTTACAGCGCATGGGCATCTTGCTAGTAGGAGAAGGAGTTTGTGTGACACATATCTAGCTATATTAAGGGATAGGTAGATAGCATATGTGTGAGACATTATTATACTTTGAGACATTAGTGGCTGTGGGTGGGCGAAGAATTAAAGGGGTGGGTGTGTTAGACATAGAGGCGTGTGTGTTTACATGTGAGAGACTTGTAGGGCAAGGGTAGAAAGAATTTAACCACGACGGAGGGAGAGAAATACACGAAGTGCGCGTGTGTGATTCCGATGCCCACAGGGAAATGAGATATGTATGCGTGTGAGAGAGATTGCACAATTCATTCACGTATCACTATCTAGCGATCGTGGACATGCATCGCTTGAACATAAGTCAATATCTACTTCATATCATGGCCAAAGGTACAATATCGATTCAACGCTATAAAGATTGGACACTCACATATCACATTTTTTTGTATTTAAATAAACCTTTTCAGTTGTGCATGCCAAAGTTACAGTGATGTTTCTTCAAACAACCAATGTAGCTATCATGTACATGCACCATTGTTACTCTTGCATTCAAATTCATTAGTCTTGGATGATTTAAGTTTCTATTTTGAAGTAATATATGTAATATTCATATATGAATTCAGCGAATTACCAATTTATGAAATGGAGGCTATGTAATCATATGAGGTAACACTTTTAAGTAGCTAACTACAATATCCATTTCTTTTGTGCGCCTCTACACTAACACGTCAATGCATTATGTTTAAAGTAAATAACCAATGGCACTAAATTATCTATTTACGACGAAATACATAGGCTGAGCGTTTGATCCCTTTTTTGTGAGCAGCGCCACTACACCGTGTGATTGATTGCGCGCCCGTGTGAGCGTCCAAGTTATCGGCGCATCATCCCGTTAGTTGTCTTTTTTTGGGTGGACTTCACACGGTTATTAACTATGACGGCGTGCCCGTGTACACAGTCTAGCATGACCTTCCCGCTAGACGGTCCAAAATTAGTTGAAACTGGATCTGAGACGATCCATGGTGGCAAAATCTCCGCTCTCCTTCTAAAATTTCCGCCACCTTAGTCTTTAGCATGCGAAATCCCCTTTGTCCTTGGTGCACGGAGACCATGAGTTACAATACCGCCCTCATCTACATGATAGGTCGGGGCTGCTTTAGTAACTTCCGTTCCCCCACTACGGCACCCCATTTCCTCTCCCCTCCATAAAGCGACTAACTCCACAGCACGGAGCATCTTACATCACCCGTCCGTACTTCATCGCCCTTTCTCCCTCCCTCTCGAAACCCTAGACTGCTCATCCACGGCGTACCATAGCCCATTCACTGCCAGTGGCGTCCACCTGCCGGATCTGCTTCTGCGCGCATCTACCCTCCCACCTCCCTAGAAACAAGTAGACTGCTCATCCACCACTGCCACAGCCCATTCAGTGCCGGCCTTGTCCACGGCGCCGGATCGCCCGCCAGGTACTCTCGTCAACCACCGTGCACATCTGCTGCGGCTCATTCATACTCCCAGGAGCGGCAATCCGTCCACCCCGAGGCCGCCCTGCGCCCCGTCGGTGACCTCTAATCCTCTTGCCGACACCTTCCTCAACCCTATCGAGGCTTCCAGACACCTTCCTCAACCCTACCGGACCACGCATCGACACCATCGTCAACCCTACGGAGTAACCGCCTATACCATTCTCAACCCTACCGGGGCCCTTTGCCAACTCACAAGTCCACGGCTCGGATCCGCTTCCTCGCACCTCATCCAACCTCACGGGAGCAGCTTCGGCGCCCGTCCGGCGCCGCAAATCCGCATCGTCGACACCCTTAACCCAACCACGGGCAACCGGCGCCCGTCCGGCGGCCGCGAGATCCATCGCCGACACCATCCTTAACCCAACCACGGGAGCAACTTGGCGCGCCGTCCACGCGCCGCGAGATCCGCGTCGTCGACACCATCCTTAACAACCACCGAGCAGCTTCACCACGCCCTCGTCCGACCCGCGATCCGGCCATGCACCGTAGTCCACCCTACGGGCCGCTCCACAAACACCCTACTCGGCGGTTCTAGATCTCCTTACGGACCCCGACAGCCAGCGTAGCGTCATCACCCTCGGCGTTTCTAACCTGATTCCCACCGTGCGAGAGATGCCAAGCACCCGCCACGGCCTGGGTACTTGTCACCTTTAAACCCATCCAGCATCACTGCCGATGATACTTCAAATATACTAACGGTCGTTGTTACCTATTATGCGGTGGCAAAAACTACAAGGGCGATGTTTCTTACGGATCTAACAGCTTGGCCAACCAAGATCCTGGACGAGGGCATTGCTATGATCTTGTAAGCGTCGTCTCTCTCTCTCTCTATGTATTGCGTACTGCACGGCGTGCTTTGCTAGGATTTTCGACCGATAATCCCTTTGTGGAACAATGATTTCTACTCTTGGCTGCTAAATTAGATATGTAGATGTCATACATGATACTACCTCGTACCTCCATTCCTAAATATAAGTCTTTCTAGAGATTCCACTATAGGCTACATACAGACAAAATGGTGAATCTACACTCGAAAATGCATCTATATACATCTGTATGTGGTCCATCTGGAATCTCTACAAAGACATATATTTAGGAACAGAAACGATACATTACACAAAATCATAGGTGGCATGTAGGAATTCCGATTGCACTACATTAGGCTCCCTTAGAGTGCACCTAGTCCAGCATCTGAGAGTCATGGCTAGTTTATGGTGCACAATGTCGTTAATTGGTGGTTTAAATATGCATAAGGGATATGCAATGTAGTATCATGTAGAGATGTCTAAAATTAGCCGTGTCAACTTGAGATAGGGTTACACAATGAAAAAGTACAAGATGTATGTGCAATTTCATGGAACATCGCAAAAAAGGAGAGGCAGCGGTGAGCCTATACTGATTGTTATGCTATGCGTCACTCCTCTCCATTGCAATCATCGTGACATGTTATTTGTATGCCAGTTCTATTAGCCAAGTTTCTTAGGGAAGATTATTACGAGTTATCCTAAGAAAATAAGCACTGTGAATATAAGCTCCATGTAATAAGCCAACCAGTTCTTTTCATTGCGTTTTCAGCTTATCTTTGGTATGATCGTTGGAAAGTCTAGATTGCATTATATATTTTCATTTTGCTGCCCATATGGAAATTAATTTGACTTGCAAACATCACAAATTGAACCCATGCAGTAATTAATATGATAGGAAAATAGACCATCACTATTTGCTCAAAATGCAAATACAAAGATACCATCTACTTGGCACAATCTACTTTGGTCAATGTTTTCCATAGAGATCCCATTGCCTAATTTAAGCGAAGAATGCATGACCCACATTTAAATGAAGAACAATTATTTATTGAAATTCGATGGTCCAAGTGGCTGGTTATTATCATATAGCACACCACTGAAAGCATCATATAGCAGCGAGCAACAGCTCATAGCAACTCATCATACTGGCAATGATCGATCGCAATTCATCATATACCAGCGTCGACTCATAGCAATTCATCATATAGCAGCGGCGAAGAACAGCTCATAGCAATTCATCATATAGCAGCAGCGAGGAGCAGCTTCTAGCAATTCATCATATAGCGGCAACAACAACTCATAGCAATTCATCATATAGCAGACAGCATCTCATAACAACTCATCATATACGGCTGACAGCTCATAGCAATTCATCATATAGCAGCGGCGGGGGTAGCTCATAGCAAGGCATCATATAGCAGCGTGAAGCAGCTCATAGCAATTCATCGTATAGTGGATCAGAATGAAAATTTGGCAAAAAATCAGGGAGATCCTCACCTTGTTGGATGAGCTCATCCCTTCAGCACCTCAAGGCCATGGCCCTAGGAGGAGGAGAGGAATAAGGTTCCTACGCCGATGGTGGCATCAGCCGTGGTTGTGCAGCCGGCCACGGAGTAGTCGTTGGACGAAACCACGAGTGGAGCAGCTCTTGGAGACCATGAGAATGAGGGGGCGCCCGGAGAAACAGCCAGGGAGATTTGCCCTACGCCGACCATGTAGCCTAGCTGGACATAGCATCGTCGAGGACCGGGCGGATGGGACCGTGGCGACGGCTCGGCTGGAGGAACCCTAGTCTTGCTGAGCGAGGGATCGAGTAGAGGAAAGGGAGAGAGGAGATGCAAGCGGGCAGGGCAATGAATGCTTGCGTGTTTGTTTTTACTTGAGGTCGGGTGTGACACGGGCGTCGGTGATTGCATTTTAAGTGTAATATAGGCGGAGACAAGAGTCATTTCACTATTCCTTCCTTCAATTTTAGTGAGGTTCTACCGAAACACCCCCTCAAAGAGAAATTAGTTAAGCCCAAGCCCATAACTCAAAAATGACTTCTTTACATCTTTTATGGCTTATTTTGACAATATGCCACTGAAAAGGCGGAATCGAAGGCCTTAACACTGCAATTCAATTGTCGTGCAATGATGAATCACTCACACTGCACTTCTCGTACATTTAGGCATCATCATACATGGCATAACCTAATACATGTGCATTCCATTGTAGAATCTGGAATATGCAATGTTTATGTTAGTTCATACGTTGCACATGATGTTTAAATGCCCCTTAAATCTGGTCAGTCAAGTGATGGTCTTTAAGCCTCCTTCTTTGCTTCTTTTCTTGATATGTAAGATTTGCTCACACATCTGTTCAATTGCTTGTTTGCATCAGCCAGCCATACTAGGACTGTTTGCTTTGATTACTTGTTGTTCTTGACCTAACACTCTAACAGAGCTTGTCAACGATTTAAACACTAAGGGCTGCTGTAGTGGGGCCTTGTCTAACTCATAGGTGACATAAAGGTTTGGTATTACACTCACATGAGGCTCTCCAAGAGTACACGGAGATCCGGTTCGAAGGTATGCCTAGTTTTACATAGTGCTGAGACATAGTAAATGCTCATTTCATTGTGTGCAAGTGCAAGAGATCGGCATGTTTCATTATGTGGTGTTGTTTTGTTATAATCTCATCCTTTTGTGTTCACAGAATGGAAAGTATGCATATTTATCTTCAAGGAGGCGAGTAACTAGTTTGTGTCACCTTGCGGAGGGTGCAATGAAGATAAGATTGAGGATTTCCAAGTACAAGATGTTAGGAAGGAGCCTTGCAAGAGAAGTAGGAGCTGTCTTGAGAGCCTCTTCAACCTGCTAAGGTAAGTCACTTGTATGCAACTCAACAGTTCAATTCCTTGTTTGTTTGGGCATAGTTAATTTTCTCTTTTCAATTGCTTTATTTGTCCTCCTTAATGAGATGCCCAAATAATCATGCACGATGTTAGGTACTTGTATCACTATTAGTTGACATAATTAAAGGCCTTACCATTTAATTACTCTACGAAGTGTGCACGAAGCTTTGAAGTCTATTAACCAACTATTATTGCATGAGGCTCACAATCTAGTTTATACTAAGCTAATGATTGCATAGTTTTGCCTGCTATGAGTATGTTTGTATGAAACCCTCTGTTGTTCATTATGCTCCCTAAGACTTTAATTGAGGTACATAATGGCCAACTTCTTGCTTACTTATATCATAGCGTCCTTGTCTAAATTTGTAACTTATGCGTGTTTTCGATTGGGCCCCAACATCATGCTCCTCTGGTGAGCTAAGAGGATTTCTGTGTATGCAGGCTACATGAGACTATCTTTTTATAATTTTTAAAATATCACACCTTATGCTTCATGGCGTGTAACATTTTTTGTGTGAAAGTGGCGTGTAACATTATTGTTAGTCCTGTTTTGCCATGTAGTACAAAA